>JAKOGI010000015.1:0-5000 GCA_029747015.1 Carnegiea gigantea | reverse complement strand
CACACATATATATGATATGTGTCTGGTGTGTATAAGGTATGTGTGTGTGTGTTTGTGTGGTGTGTGTGTGTGTGGTGTGTGTGTGTGTGTATATACACAACAAATATGTCTAGTATAAACATATATATATGTTGTGTGTGTGTTGTGTGCGCACATATATATCATATATCTATATATCTATATATATATATATATATATATATATATATGGTGAGAAAGGAAAACTTAATTACTACCAAAACCAGGATATACACAGTCCGGAGTACAAGTATCTAGCACTGTAGGAGTCTATCTATGTACAATGTGTATTTCTGTGTGAAGGAATTCAAATATAGGAATCTATGTATCAAAAGATGTTTGATGGCTAAGATGATGTTGGACAGTGGGATTATGATTTTCTTGAAAAGAGCTGAATTTCTTGCCTCCCAAATACTGTATATACCGGAGGAGAACATGGCATAGTGAATATGCCTGTATATTTTGCACCCCTTCAGTTGCAGCACCGATTTGAGGTCTCCTATTTCATTGGAGGGAAGAGGATACCAGCTATATAAATTGGTCCAAATTTGCTGAGCATAGGAACAGGCAGTGAAGAGATGATGTTCATCTTCTTCCTGGCTGCTGCAGAGAGGGCAGAGGAGAGACTCCTAACGAAAGAACTTGGATAATCTTGCTTTTTTAGATAGCATGTGTTGTGTATAAACCCACATAATGAAAGAATGCTTAGGGATGGTGGATCGAGCCCAGACCAGTTTATACCAACTCACTTTAGCCTTATCGAGGAAATGCCAGGCATAGCCCTTCTGAACATTATATTCTGCTCCTCCTCTCCAGCACCAAGCAGCATCTTCATCACATTCCAATTTAAAAGCTTCTTTTACTTTACACAATCTTTTCCGATACCAACTACACTCTGCAGGAGGTGTATAATTCCACCAGTCCTTTCCTCGTAAGTATCGTTCATGAACCCATTTTACCCAGAGGACATCCTTTTTCTTGGCTATGGCCCAAACAAGTTTTGCTGCAAGTGCTTTATTCCAGATTGCAAAATCTTTAATCCCCAAAACTCCCTTACCTTTTGGTAGGCAAGCTTGCTTCCAGGATATGTAAGGGGGTTTTTGGAAATCAACAGCTCCACTCCAAAGGTAATTACGACTGATTTGGGTTAATTTGCCAATCACCTCAGTTGGGAGAAGAAAAATAGCAGCCCAATAGTTAACCATGCCAAATAAGACTAAATTTATTAGAGTCAATCTTCCAGCATATGAAAGAATCCGAGTTGCCCATTGTCTTACCCTTGCTGTGATCTTCTCAATCAACACAGAGCATTCAATCTTTGTTAGTCTACTCGACACAATGGGGATTCCCAAGTATTGCAGGGGGAAAGAGCCGACATTCAAACCTACAGTTTGCCGACATGTTTCTTGCAGTTCATGAGAAGCCCTCCAAAAACCATCTGCGATTTTCTGAGATTTGTTTGAAGCCCAGAACACGAACTGAACTCATTTAAAGCATTTATCAGCTGCTGCAAGGACTCAGGTTGTGCCTTACTAAACAGAATTAAATCATCCGCAAAAATCAAGTGGGTAAGGCCAACTCTCTTGCAGTGAGGGTGGAAGCTAAATACTGGATGGAAACTGGCTCTCTTTATCAATCTTGAAAGGTATTCCATAGAAAGAACGAAGAGGAGAGGAGAGAGGGGATCACCTTGCTTTAGTCCCCGTCCACCTTTGAAACCTTCATAATCCCTTCCATTAATGTGTATATTAAATTGCACTGAAGTAATGCACTGAAGTGATCCAATTAATGAATAAGGGGGGGGAAATGGAGACCCATGAGGAGTTCCTTAAGAAACTCCCAATGGACCGAATCAAACGCCTTCTGTAAATCTATCTTCAGTAAACATCGAGGAGAGATATGTTGACGCTGATAGCCACGTGCAAGATCCTGGCAAATAAGTACATTATAGAGAAGTTCACGGCCTGGAATGAAGGCTGCCTGGCAGGGGTCGATGATGCTGGGGAGCACTGTTTTCGGACGTTGACAAAGCATTTTGGCGATACATTTATAGATGACATTATAACACGAAATGGGTCTAAACTCCGAGGCTTCTTGTGGATGTTGAACTTTTGGTATAATGGTGAGTTTGGTTTTACCAAATGATGGAGGCATATGCCCATATGTGAAGAAGCGCAGGACAGCAGAGCTGCAGAGCAGACAAAGTGTTGTATGGAAGGCCAAGCTTGTAGAAAAAAACCGCTACTGTAGCCGTCGGGTCCGGGTGATTTTGTGTTTGGGATAGAAAAAATTGCATGTTTAACATCATCCATAGCAAATGGTTGATACATTTGAACCTGCTGTTCTCTTGTCAATATAGGACCCTTATCGAGTATTTCCTGTTGAACAGAGGTTCTAGCAACAGATTGAGGGCCAAGAAAGTTCTTGTAGAGGTCTACCATTGTACGTCCTACATTATCAAAGCCCTCCACCCAATTCCCATCTGCATCTTTAATTCCATAAATATAGGATGTCAGCTTTCTTATCTTGGCCTTTGTGAAGAATAGCTTAGAGTTTGAATGACCTTGGTTAAACCAATCGATCTTACATTGTTGCTTGAGTAGGGAGAGGCTGGAAGATAGTATGTGATTGTAATTCATCATGGCCTCCTTCTCCTGACTAAGCCAATCCTCCTGAGATGGATGGGATAGTAACTGTGGCTGTATGCTTTCAAATTTCAGCTTCACGGTGCAGTACTTTAAGCTTCAGCCTGGTAAGGCCCAGGTATTTCTTAAGTGCTTGCAAGGTAGACAAGCTGGAGGGACTAGGCAAGTTCGAGGTAATTATTTCTGAGAAATCCTTATGCTTAGCCCACATATCACAATATTGAAAACGTGAATGGAGCATGGGAGAGTTCAAGAATTGTACCACCAAAGGGGTGTGGTCAGAAAGGCTATTTGCAGCATATCGTACTTGTGTATAGTCGAACAAGCCAAACCAAGAATCATTAACGAGAGCACGATCAATACGGCTCATGACCGTTTTGTTGGACCAAGAAAAGTAGGGGCCAATGCTCCTCATCTCATGGAGCTCACAAAGATCCATAAAGTCTCTCATATACTTGAGGTCAGAAGTTAACACATCTCCTCCTCCAACACTGTCATCTTTATAGATAATAGCATTGAAGTCACCTATGATGCACCAGGGGACATGACCTGGCTGAAGGGAGGCTAGATCCTCCCACAGCTGATGCCGTAAATGGACTTGATTTTGACTATATACAAAAGTAATATAAAACTGGTCATTAGTACTCATTCTCATTGCATGGCAGTGAATAAATTGATCAGAAAGAGCCACAAGCTTCACATTGTAACATGAGGGCTTCTATGCCACCCATATTCTCCCCTTGAAGGCTTGGGAGAAGTTATTCACCCATCTACATCCCGGGAAAACGTTTGTAGCCACTGAATTCGCCTTCACTTCCTTTACCTTAGTTTCCAAGAGCCCTACAAGCCCCACCTTATTGTCATGAAGGAAAAGGTGGACATCCACCTGTTTATTTGGCCAATTTAGACCCCTTACATTCCAAGCCGAGATATTATCCATGAGGGTTGACGGGGGGTGATTTATCTCAGGCCTAGCCCCATCCTCTGCCAAAACTTGAAAAGAGTTCCTCATTCGAGGGGAAACAACAGCCTGCTGTCTAGGCATGTTGGCTTCTGACTCGATGCTAGAATGTCTTGGTGAAGAGCTGAATGTAGGATCAGGTGGAGGAGCATTAGGATGGACCCCCTGTTCCATTGGCTGCTTGACCCTCCATTCCGTTTGAGTAGGAGCCTTCTTTTTACAGGTCTCTTCGGCATGACCATACATCCCACAAAAATGGCATTTAATCGGCATCTATTCATATCTAACTTGTTACCTGATGAGTAAGTCCCGCTCATTGAAGAATTCAATGAACGCAGGGAAAGGACCCTCCAACTGCATTTCCACCAGCACTCTAGCATATCGGATCATAGTTTTTTGCTGAGTATACTTATCAGTTTTCAAAAGGACCCCCAGGATGCTACTGACCTTACTGAGGCTCTCAAGGCCCCAATATTTGAGGTCGAGATCAGGTAGTTGTATCCAAATGGGAAGAGTTTTCAAGGATTCCGTGCATAAATCCAAATTCTGATTCCAGCTTTTCACTAGGAAAGGCTTGCTGTCGAAATGGTAAATTCCACGTTTGAGAATTTTCTCCTTGTCTTCAACATTCTGAAAACGAACTAAAAACAAACCTCTGCGAACTTGTAAAATCTTATACAGAGTATACGCCCCCCAGATACGGTTAATAAAACCCTTAATTACCTCAAAAGGGGGGTTGGCCCCAAGGACCGAGCAAACAACAGCATTGTTCCAGTATTCCACCTCTTGATTAACGTCTTGCTGTTCTAATTTTACACATTTCGTTCCATTAATGCACGAGGCGGGTACATATCGAAGCTGATTACCTTCTTCAGGGTCGACAAGCGAAGCATAAGTGCTAGCCGGAGTTGATACAACATTTTCCAGAACAGGCGGCGCTACTTCGATCGGATGTTCAACTATGGAAGTGCGATTGGGAGACGTCTCTAAGCTCGGAGATTGAGACAAAATAGCAGGCGACTCGACAGGTGAAGTTGTACTGGAATTTGGCACCAAACGGGGTCTTCCTCGACGGCCCCTTGCCATGGCAGTAATACCGGGTAGCCGGAAATCGCCAGAGCAGAAGAGGAAGTGTATATATACACACACACACACACACACACACAAAAATATATATATATAAACATATATGTGTGTGTGTGTGCGTGTGTGTGTGTATGCACATACACACACACACACACACACACACACACATGTGAGCGTGCGCGTATATATATACACACACACACACACATATATATATGTATGTGTGTATGTGCAGGTGCGTGTATATATATATATATATATATATATATATATATATATATATATATATA
>JAKOGI010000014.1:2070000-2264474 GCA_029747015.1 Carnegiea gigantea | reverse complement strand
TTTTTTTTTTTTTTTTTTTTTTGGGGGGGGGGGGGAGTACGTAGCACGTATCCAAGTGTGCTGACCTGCACGGACAACGGTGTAGGCCAGAACTAAGATATCAAATGACCAATAAATTCCAACATTTTAGTAAATCACATTTAGTGCAACACTGCAACTTAACTTTCTAGACTTTCAAACACTCAGGAATACCTGAATCTTTCCCCATATAGTGAAAGATATTAGCAATGTCGTGACTTCTGTTATCAGAAGGCAAGCAACAATGACAGTATAATATATGGAAACATCATTCAGCATAGTGCAGCTAATTAGGCTGCACATTGATATATCCTCTGTCCTCTCTCTCTCTCTCTCTCTCTCTCTCTCTCTCTCTGTGCTTGGGGCAGGAAGGTTGTCAAGGTGATGTACCTGTACAACACGTAGTTGTCTGGCTTCCTTATTCTGTGCATCACGATCAGCCATGGAAGGATGATTTGTCAATTTATGTGGATGATCAATACCTCCATCTTTTTGGTAACAGGCATTACATACATCAAAATCTGGACATGTTTCACAACGCCAACCTTGACCAGTCTCAATATCAAGATGACATACGTTGCACGTTGTCACAAATGCAGGGGCAGTTGGATTATGAAGATGGTAAAGCACCATCATCGATGAATGTTTCGCACGACGTAGAGTATCATATTGGTAATGGTTTCCCTGGCAAAGACTCAAGAATGCCTGTCGGGTGTCAAAAAATTCACTCTCAAGAATTTCATCTTTATCCTTGGTGTCCTCTGGCACACCAGTGATTTCAACCTGGCTCAGAAAGCCATATATATATTAACATCCAGCAATGAAAAAAACATGCAATAACAATAAATCAATCATCAAACTCCAACAATGACCGCCACCAATACAGCTCAAGGAAGGTTAACTTACAGGATAGAGTGAATGCTTGTCCTTTTGGTTTATTGGATGCCTCTCTCTATCATCACGCCTCTGCTCTCCTTCATAACATCTGCAATATCAGCATATAAATTATTAAATTCAGACATAAAATCATTCAAGGCCCACATCACCAATCACCATGTTCGAAAAGACCTTCCAAATTGCTCCTAGAACATATTGCTATCATCAGATTGTGAGATGAGATAACACACGTGAGCACACGCACAAACATGGACACATGTGCGCGCACAACATAGCGTAACCACCCAATCTAACCTGATCCAACTCAAGTGATCATACTAGGCACATTAGGTATATGTATGTCATACTGCACTATTTGGACCAAAGGTTTTAATCGGCAATACATTTTCAGCTTTTTTTTTTTTAAAAAAAAATTCGCATCTCTCAGAATCAGCCTCACTGTTTACCGAGGTAGTGCCGTGCCAATCTGCTGATGGATATCATAAAAATGCAATGAAAAAGCAAAGTAAAAAATTGCCCATTAGTCAACAGCCTATCTTACTTGTCACAAAGCTGAAAATTTTTGCACTGGTGACAAACCCAGCGGTTGCCACTGACCATCAGCCAACAACAGTGAGTACATGCATGCTGCAAATGGACCATGATAAAATCCTCCTTCATTGGGGAAATTGTTTCACCAAGCTGCAGAGCAACATAGAATTAAGTAATTAGAAAAGAAGGGAAAACCCACCACAAATCAAAGGACATTTGCTACAAAATCACAGATATCCTATCAAGACTAGTTACTTCCTTACCTCTCCCCATTTTGATTTTTTCTTTTTTGTTTTTTCTCTCTTTTTTCTCTTGGGGCGGGGTGGGTGTTTGGGGGCACAGTTACCATAAGATCATTAAATGTGCATGTTCCGGACCAACGCTATAGAGTAGCAACAACAATCTAAAATAAAGAAAAAAGACTACAAAACAACATATATGAAATTACCTTGTGCATTAGAAGAAGATCCTTTGACGCATTGCTGGAGAGATCAGATTGACCAGATGCCTTAAGAGCCCTCTTGGTTATCATCTTTTTGGTTGTTCCTTTCTTGTTCTGTTTCCTACCCTCCTCTTCTTGATTGATCTGATATATCATATCCTCGGCAGCACCAGGCCAATAGTCACCGTCAAAATAAGGTAGCCTAGCTGCAGTAACCTTGGCCCTGCATTCGCCGGTTTGTATGAAGAAATGATCATATAGATTAGTCAGTTCAACCACAATATTTTCCTTCGCAGCTTTTCTCAGCATTGCCAAGTACCTGAAGCAAAGCACGACCAACCATCAAGCATGAGTTAAGAATTCTCTCAAAAAGCTTGATAACAGTTTGTGGATATGTCGCCGACAACGTTCGTTATCTTACCACTCCCTTAATTTGTCAGATTTTGGTGTCTTCTGTATTTCAGGATGGCAGTACAAGATATAATCTTCTCCCTTTAGAGGTGGGCATGCCCATATATAACAACTAGTAAAACCTCGTAGCTTGCAATATTCAAGATACCCAATCTGGAAAGAGAATCAAGCATACATCATAAGAGGATGAGTGCAAAAGCGTTTATTTTAAAGTTAAAGTGAAAAATAGGTGAACCACCAGTAACACAATGGGCACCATACTCCAGAACTTACCAAGATTTCATGATAAACAAATGTCCGTAGAGCCTCTCCAGTAACTGCTTTCACTTCGGGCCTAAAATATTTTACTGAATCGAGATATGACAGATAAACGCGGCGCTGATTTGGAGGCTGACATTCTGAACCAAATTCTTGAACATACATACCAAATAAGCACACTTCTACTCCTTCAATCTTCTGAAACAGTAAGACTACCTGCAAAAGGAGCATCTTGGTTATAACAATCAAATACATTCATACCTTTTACAGTTCATGAGGAATATATATCATCATTATTTCAGTGCACTTCATCAGGCAATATAATAACACTTTGTCCAAGTGGAAAAAGAAGGCACACCTTAGATTTGTACGGGAATTCTGTTGGGTAATTTTCTTCACGGAAAATCTCGAGGAACCGCGGCTTGACGTCCAACTTCTTGTCAACAGAAGACACAACTCTAACAACAATTCCTTCAGCTCCAGGAACCTGATAGAGAACAGTTTTCTCAATCAATGAGATACTCTTGTTGGGAAGATACATAGATCATATACATAAACATGTTTATATAAAAAGAAATTGCTGTTTCTCAGGCCTGAAATCCCAAACTTGTTTACCACATGGTAAAGAAATTCACCTAGGAAAGGCCACCACCATCCCAAGGCACAACTATCTCATGCTCCTAAACATGTGCTCAAAACAAATGTACACACGTCTGGAGAAAGTAACTAAAACAACATGATGAGAAATTCCCATAAAAGCCCTATAGAAGATACATAGCCCAACTTCATGGCATGACAGCATTGATCTGTCTTTCTCTATTTTTTTGGCGGGGGGGCCTTCCTAGTTCTATTGAATTTGCGATACACAGATGCACAGCAGAAACGTGAAATCACTTGCCCTAGTGTCATGAATTCAAAGTGCCTTATGCTTAGGGATGAACAGCACACCAAGAAAAACTGCTTTGATCTTTAGTTGATATGAAGAAATTAGAGTTTAGCAATCCAAAGGGCTCCAACTGTCCCCGCATTTATGCAAATTGATATCCTCAATGAATTATAAGCTCGCCTGTAAACATCAAATCTAACTGCCTGCAGTCCCTACTTCCAGTAGGCTGAAAACTAAAACCACTGAAGATGATCGCGCCGACGTCAGGGTTTCCAGAGGACAATATGTATGCACCTTAATGTAGACTGCTCAAAACTAGCAGAAAATAAATCCACATTAGAAATCTAATGTTCTCTTTCCAGTTAAGCTAAAAAGAGACGCTGGATCAACCCCCATCTTCCACTCCCGGGCATAACAAACTATCAATCTCTACACATAAAGGTAGCACAAGAGATACTGGATGTATCTAAAGAAAAAACACATACTAGTAAATGAGAGCCAATTTTCATCTAGACCTTGCATCATATTAATATTGATAGAAGAATACCTCATCGTAACTTTTTCCCTGAGCTTTAGCCCTGTCTTGTCTCTCCACCTTCAATCGTTTCACTAGCCGCTGCTCTATGTGGTCACTGAGAATTGTTCTGGGCAAGTCTCTTGCCCCAAGAACAGCACTCTGTGGTAATGGCTTACGCTCACCCTTTTCAACCTCCTTTATATAACAATAAGGGCATGTGTATTCAGCTTGACCACCATCGTTCCGCCTTCCATTAAACAAAGCACAGATCTGATGCTGCCAGGCTTCACATTTATCACATTGAACCCACTGCAAAGAAGCAAAATATGAGTGCACAGAAAACCATTTGTCCAGTAGCTGCCACACAATTAAACAGTAGGAGGATAAAGCATACCCATTCTTCTGTCTCCTCATCATTTTTCTTTTTCTCCAGCCTTGATTTAGAAATAGTAGTTCCCTCAATCACGATTGTATCACCACGAGCTTCATTATGGCATGGAATACAAATGTAGTGGCGTGTATCACCAGCTCCGACAGTATAATACATTGCATTCCGCTTAATTCTAGCACCACAGGGGGTACAATAAATGGGTGGTGGTTCAAAAGTAAGCTTCTCAACGGCACACAATTGACAAGAATTTTCACTCATGGAGTGTTCCATCGCTTGATTTTTCTCCGCCTTTGCTTTGCTCTGTAGTCAATAGTAGATTAAGCCAAAAGAAAGGGAAAAGTTATACTCCATAACAAAGATGTAGAGAAAACAAAAACAACGAGAGCAGTCCTAGATCATAACATGCCCACATAGAACCTATGTGACTTGGACTCTGTCATACCCATGTTGGAGTGTCTTTGAATGCCAAGTGTTCTCTCAGGCTCAGCAATTTTCTGATAAGTTCTGTAAATTTTTGGTCTAAAATAGCGTCCATAAACATGTCTGAATGTCAAGTGTCCAACACACATAGTTGAAGCAACACACAAGAAGTCAAAAAAACATAGCATAGAAGCACTACTTTTTTTTGGGGGGGGGGGATAAGAGCATAGAAGCACTACAAAGATGTCACACCTCAAGAAAAGGTTTCCATAGTCAAATATTCACCGAGACTATATATTTGCAAAGCCAAGATGACTATGACTGCAAGTATGTGAAAATTCTTTGTATGACAGCATCTTCATTTAGCTCATGCATTAGTAATGATACAAGGACCTAACATCTCTGAACTGTTGTCGAGTACAATAGGTTCTTCACGTCATCAAGAACTGCCTATTTCAATTCTTCCATGTCCATTCAGAAACCCAAGACCATGGATCACAGCAGAACTCAATGGTACAATTGACAACATTGAGTGCTCCTTCACCATGACTCGATGCGCTATAGGCTGTTTTCAGTTTTGTCACAGATTACATAGGACTCATAGTTTGAAAATATGGTTATGTGTGACATCAAAGTTATGTTATCAGAACGCATATTCTCAGACAACTGTCCAAGCCTTTTGTTGTTTTGGGTGTGTCAGACTAGATTTTTCTTTTTTGAGGGGGTGAAAGGGGAGTTCTTTTTCTCTTTTCTTGACAGGCAGCAGGTATTTCAAAATTTTAGTAGGAAAAAAAGCTAAAATTCATGATTCATGACCTATCACCACACAGCATGAAAATAACCAATTCCACTTACTAAAGAACAGCCAATTAGTCTGAAATCTGAATAGCATTGCAAATATAAGCAATCTAAAATTTAACAAATGAGGGATAGCATCAGACCTGCCCAACCCACTGCCGAAGACCTTTAATGTGCTCCCTTACTTGCTCCGGAGTGAAAAGCTCAGTCAAAGACACTCCTTTAATCTTTGGCTTTCCAGACTTTGTTCCAGCTCCATGTTCAGAAGCCTGACTAACCTCTTCCAGCTTCATCTGCCCACTGTCTTTTTCAGCTTTGATATTTTCTTCCTTCGCCAAGGGAGCCATGTCATTTGAAACAGAAGCACCATCTACCCTCTGTCTAGAAGGAGGATCAACATTAATGTTCTTCATCTCGGTAAGACTCGCATTTGAACCACCAGCAATTTCAGTGTTAACATCTGCACATACAAACTTAATTTCCAAATCATCATGTTTCTCAAACTCTTTTGGTTTTACATCCTGGGAACCCTGAGATGAACTACTTGTGTTTGCCGCAAACATGTTGCCACTATCTGTTCGAACGGCTTGAGGAGGTGGTTCAGCCTTCAAACGCTTCAAAGAAGGCTGTAAATTTTCTGCGTTTTCAACAGTTGTCTCGGAAGGCATTGAAATCTCTTTTGCCTTAACTTCTGCAACTTCAGCTGATTTGCAAGACCTTCCAACTGAACCTGGCAATCGAGAATCAGAATCTGATCGAACAACCACTTTTGCTTGAGAACGTATAAAATTCTTGACAGGAACACACACAGGACAGCTAGGATCCCTGCAAATCTTGTGATGATGTAGTAGTCTCCTGGACTCAAAACACCGAGGATACACACAAGGAGCAGCCTTACAGCCATCCATATGCCTTAATAGCTTTTGTGCGGCTGAGCAATGGGACTCTTGACATTTTCCTTCCGGTGCCCTACACCAACGAGCATGGCGTAAGAACAAAAGCCACCTTTGTTGGTTCTTGAACTGCCTTTCACGGTTGACGCTTACAGGATTACAGGATGCACCACCTACTCTAGGGTGGTCCACTGTATTTCTGGGAGGAACAGTCTGGCCAATGACTGATACTTCAGAAGACAAATTATTGCGCCGGGCTTCATCATGCCCAACCATTCGCTGGCGAAACTCTTCTTGGACATGCTGTTCATGGGACAAATTTCCAGCCAATGATGATCTGTCTGACTCAGAATGCCAAGGACCACGCAACAATGCTTCTTGCGGAGCTCCAATAGGCAGTGAACTGTATTCATTTGTAGCCTCGTCAGACATTATTTGCTGGGAATTTTGCAACTGTGCTGAGCACATGCCTTGAGACCCTGATGGGACATATGACATCAGCGAATTCCTAGGAGGATTTCCATTTGAAATTTGCGGGAATTGACTGGGCACTTCAGGAACCTGGAATTGTCCAGGTGTACCTTGTGACTGAAGAACCTCATTTGGGTGCTCCAAGCCATGTTCAGACTTCACATGATGAACAGAACCAGATCCCATTTGGGACTGGACAAACCCATCACTCCGTGAAAAAGCTTGTTCCTGGTGACTTGACTGTTTATGTTGACGACATGGAGCAAACTGCTGCTGCTGTTCCAGCTGATGAGTCTGGGCTTGATATTGTTTCACAGAAGACTGTGAATGGCTATCCATAGGCGACTGTGAAGACTGAAAACTTAATTTTTCTACCTGCTCTACCAATTGAGGCCTCATATATGAAGCCGGTTGGGAAGCCTGCATGTTTGACTGGGCACCCACTAGCGTGTTGCTTCTAGCTGCTGAGTGAGACCTAACTTGATTTATACTCTGATTATTCATCGATGACCCAATCGGAGCAGCAGTGTTGCAGATATTTCCTGTTCCAGAAGAATCAGCAGCAGCTGACCGGTATCCATCACCTGCCAAATGTACAAGTTGCAAATGGGAAACAACAACAAATAGCTAGTAACAGGAAAACTATTTCACAGAGGGAAGAGGAAAGACAAACGTACCTTGCATAATAGGCCGCTGATGTTGATCAGGGGGCTGTTGCAAAGGTCTAGAAGAAGCACCAAATGATGCAGGGTTCAAGTAGTTATCAGAAGACCCTGAACTATTGATCATCTGTACATTGTTCCCAAAACCACTGTTCAAAGAACCATTTTGGAATCTTTGCTGCATAAAAGACCTCATTCCACTGTTCATTGCACTGCCAAGATTCTGCAACACATGGCTATTTTGCCCACCAATATGTCTCTGAGGCACCTGTTGTGGGACTACTGAAGAATCGACGCTAGAAAATACACCATTGCTTGCGTTGTCAACATTTGTCAGCATTTGATTATTATTGCTACTGAATCCAGGAGTTGGAATCATTTGGCTCGCTACTCTCTGTCCAGCCATCATGTTATTCACATTTGAATTCACAGAAAAACTAGATGCCGACTGCTGGTAACCATTTGATAGAGATCCTGCAAAGCACTTTCTGTCAGCAAAGCGCAAGGCAGTAAAAAGACATAATGCAACTCCACTGGCTTATGTCATGCACTTTAATTACCTTCAGCTGCATGTAGTGCACCACCACGCATGCCGGAAAATGACCCATTGGGAGTTGACATTAATCTCCCAGTGCTCGGCATTGATGCTCCGCCAGAAGAGATGACGGAAGGATCCATTGCAGATGACACCATCATGTTTGCATTACTGTTCTGTTGCATACCAGGAGTTGGTATCATTGTACCCACAGGAGCCGAATTACCTACAAATTGCGGATGCTGAGGAGCTTGATGATGCTGTGGTAGCCGTTTAAGGAGAGCATGCAAACGGTTTTCAAGAGTATCCAAGTTCATATATTCCTCCTGTCGTATCAAAGCACACAAAGGAGCAGGACGACAGCCAAAAAAAAAAAAAAAGATTCATCTTGTACTTGATATTGAAAAGAAACATACAATTAAAAGGACAGTTCATTGAAGACTGAAAACACATGAGCAAAGAGGAATGAGCAAAGCGGAGAGTGTAAACCGTAGAGACCCTCAGTACACCTCTGGACAAATAAGGAAATCAAGTAGAAGTACCTTTGACGAAGCCAACTTGAACAGTCCCTCCTCCAAACGTCTCGCAATATCTTGCATCCTCTTTGCATAAATGTCAACAGGTTGTGAACTTTTCGTCATTAGATATTCATAGCTGGAACAAAATGAAAAAGGCTTCTATTTAGCATAATAGACCAAGGAAATCAGTCATTCAAATAACATAAAGATTCTCAACATAGATGGTTACTGTAATAAACAAAATAAATGACACATTAAACATCCAAAATTCTGACAAACATTTATCATGATGACTCAATGAGAAATACAAATTAAGTAATCTGATTACATTTATGCAACATATAACACATTTGCAAGTGTACTAAGCAATACAACCAATCAGCAGCCCACACGTAAAGTATTTTCAAACAGAATATTGTCAATTCTCACTTGATGACGCAATGAAACAATAACTGGAGTAGAGTTACTAAAAGATGAGACAAAGGCAGATATCCACCCAGGTTATAGCATAATTTATGATACTTCAAGAATAATTAAAAGAATAATTAATCAGCAAGTCGTTACATGACTCTTTGTTCTAAACATCATATGTCCTATTTCAAAATCACAATATTTATTTACATACAAAGTTCACTCTCTTCAGTGCTCAAATATCAAAACATGTATATGCTGTTCACTCACTTCAATGCTCAACATAAATTTTCACTGCCTCAACAAGGTTTAACAATAAAGATACATAGTTTTTACCCATGTTATTATGCAGGGATCATCATCTCAGGCATAAACTTAACAAAGTTAACTTAATGCCTCCAAAATCATGTCATATATAAAAAGAATAGCACTTTTCCTTAGGAACGAAATCGTCATTCACTACAAGATAATCTTTTTTTTTTTTGGGATGGGTACACATAACCTAGAAAGAATAGAACATCAGTCTCTGTCTCTCTTATGGAAACCAAGCACTCCACCATTAGGCTACCCCCCCAGGGGGCAAAAAATTTCTTAAAAAGACTCAGACAAAACTATTAGTAAGCGACAAAATTTGCATCTGATCAACGCATCAATTATCATAAAGTGCCAATGAATGCAACACTTGCAAAAGATCTAAATATCAAAAGAAAGTTTTCTATAAATTAAAGACTAGATTCAAGATTTTTGATTTAGTTTGTTTTAGTCCGTATATTAAATGGCAAATGGCCCCTAAAGTTAGGGGCCATTATGATGAAACCCGATATGTTCAGTAGTGTACCATAGCCACTTGGGCCAAAATACTGTGATACAAAAAAGAACGCTCAACAACCGACCAAAGAGTGCAAGCTAACATTACTCAGGCGTATATGCCATTCACGCAAGCTGAGCCAAGCATCACCAATTCCATTCAATACTGACAAAATTTTCAAGTTTGAGTGCCCAGCTTAAACAATAGTGAAAGCCCCCACAGTCAAATGCAATACTACTCCATTATCTGCATAAAGCCCCCTCGTGTTAGAAGTTACCAAACAGCTGAAAACACTTATGAAGCCTTCACACAAGAATCTAGTGGTAGACAACACCCACGTCGAAGAGTTGTGCACAATATATTTGAATGCTTGGCTGCTGAGCTCCATCGTTTTACAAAAAAATTTCGTTTTATAACAATAAAAATGGACACAATGGCTATGTCGGAAGCTGTTATATTTCAATAATATTCCTGACCAAAATTGATCAAAAGATTTCTTATTACCAATTGAAGCACTCTATACTTGTGAAAACCAGCACAGGCTTAAATGTCTAGCTCCCTTTTACAAGCAACTTGATAAGAAGACATAAAGGGAAACCCAAGATTCCATCATTTAAGGGTTTTGATTCTTTTGAATGCTTTACGAGTCCTCACTTATTTATTTTGGATGAATTATTGCACAGATTCCTACATCCAATACAAACAAACTTAACTCCCTATAAACATAACCAATGTGCTAAATAAAGAAACCAGATACACATGCACACACATTTCTGCGCCGCACTGGAAGTGCTCATTGTGAACCGTAGCGTAACAAAGCACAGTAGGCTCATTTTTCCTACAGAAAGTCTACTAAGGTTTATGAAGAGCCATTAAAGATTAGGAATCCCAATCAACTCATACAGACCCCATTGGGTTTAAAAAATAAAAAAATGAAACGCATCTGCATAGCAACATCCGTCTAACTTCATGTCTGTATATTCAGTGCATATTTAGTCCGGTTCTACCCAGAGAATGCCAGGTAACTACAGGCCTTTTAATAAGTAAAATGAACAATAAAGATAAAAGTCCTTCAACACACCCACAGAAACTTCCCTCCAAACAAATACACCCATATGATAGTCAAACAGAAAGACAGGTTAGGCTCACGAAACTAGAAATGCAAAGAAAACAGTAGGCTCCCTGAAAACAAAGAGAACGGAAGCTGACTAAAGCAACAAGACATATCAAACAAGTAGGTCCACTCTACCTTGCTCATATAGTGAAGAGCTCACAATACGTATCTTATCATTATGATGCCCTATCAAAAAATTCCACTTTCAATCCTTTGACAATGACAAGCTGGGATAGGGAAAGCTATTATAACTTGAAATATGCCTGAGTTTCGCTTGACTAGCTAAACTCACTATAAACTCTTCTCTAAAACTCTGAAAGAAAATTAGTAGATACCACAAATATGACAGAGAGGCAACAAATACCAGCTTTATATACAAGATATATAAAGATCTAATGTGTCGATCTTACATTTTATTTCGCATAAATTGTCGTATTTTCGGAAGTTCAGTGTTCATCACTGATGGATTCTGACCACCTAGATTTTGCACTTGTGCATGGAAAGTATTGCCATTCTGCTGAGGCAGTCCAGGCAACTGATTGCCAGCCTGGTTGGGTCCCTGACCAGAGATCTGGCCTGACATGTGTGCCTGAACATTCATCTTCAACTCGTAGAATAACAAAATTCAGACAGTGCATCAGCTTCACTTTATGATGACCAGTTCAAAATTCATCTCAACCAAATAGTTCACTCCGCTTCAATAGCTTTTCTTCAATCCTGAATGTTGAGGAAAAGCAACAAGCCACACTGCAGACACACTGCAATTGAAAGCGACTTTAAAAGTTATTTCATGCGAACATAATTAGCTCTGTGTAATAACAAATACATTCAAATCAATGCAGCAGACATATATAGAAAGGTGGTTTGCTGGGAATAAACACATGCGGTGACAGGAAATCATCGCAAAACCCTGTGGCTCATCAAGCCTTTGATTCAAGGGGGGGGGGAATAGGCTCACATTATGTTACAAAGAAAGACACAAGCAACTTAAACATTCATTCTAATTGATCTTTTTAACAGACAAAACTGCTGATTAATACCATAAAATAGAATACGCTGACCTTCACAAAAATTTCATGACAAAGCTTCACCTCACGAGACACATCACAGCAGACCAAGATAGCCGTAGCAACAATAGCAATTAAAGCAAGTTGAGTTTCAAAAATTTCGAATTTACGAGCTATAACCTATCTCTGCTGACTTTTAAGATGTGCAGCGCCAGCACTAGCAGCGATAGGACAATATAGCATCTAGGTGTGACAGACTATGACATTAGCTCAACTCACGTCCAAATGACAAAAAGCAGTCTGTACAGTTATTTTTCACTCGAAAATAGCATACATTTTCACATATGCCATATACATCAGCAAAATCAGAAAAACTTCCCAAGTAATGAACAATCTGCCAGAATGATAATAGAACCCATAGCACTTACAAAGAAATCTGGAGATCAAACAAACAAGCATTTAAAAAAAAGCCACTTATCTAGGCAATATACCCAACATATGACTTAACTCTGACTCCTGGAGCCATGCCTCAGTTACCAATACAAGTTCAAGTAGACATGAAGATTATTAGCTATATCATTTAAATTTAGAAAAGCGCAAGCAATAGCTAACCAGAAAAGCAAAAAAGGTCTCTCATTTACCAAGCGGTTCATGGCAGGTAGTGTTCTGTAGTCTATAAAGGTTTAATTTTATCCATTCCAAAGCGCTCGTATATGACTGAACAATGTTCAATTCAATTAACAGGATGCACCCCCCCCCCAAAAAAAAAAAAAAGCAACAAAGATATAAGATTGGCGGGTAATTGCCCACCAAATTACTCAAAAAAGGTTCTTGCACCATGTCGTCAATTGATCAACTTCGAAGTATTAGCCCTGACATCAATTTACCATTACCATCGAATTCATACTGACTAATTCTTCAGCACAACTTCTGCACCATTCATGAACAGTCAAACAGAAAAGAAATCAACTTTGCATCCAATTCATTGATTCCAAGAATCAAATTTACACTAACTCCTCAATTTCTTACCTCAAAACTTATTGAACGAAGAAAGAACGACTGCAACTTCAGTTGAAATTAGCACATTGAGCCAGGCACAAACAAATTGAATAACCTGCAGAGCCTGATCGTGAACTTGAAGGACCAGATCCTCAAGAAGATTCCGCCGACTATCCGATAACAGCAAAAGCCCCAAATCAAAGCAACCCAATTCCTTCAATTCCCAGTTGAGTTCAGCCGATTAGGGTTCCTTCCGACAAAACCCTAGCTTGCGACAAACAAGCCAGCAATTTCAAAATTGGGGGCTGTAAACGCCGGATTTAGGGATTCTGAGATTGAATTTGTAACTCTTGGTTGAATCTGTGCTTCCAATTGGATTTCGAGAAGTACCCCTGATTCTCTCTTCGCGTGTATCTTTCTCTCTCCTCTTCGTCGTTCGACGTTTCCTGCTCTGAGTTTCGCATCAGAGCTTTAAGCCTCCTTTTTATTTTTATTTTATTTTTTTTCCCATTTTTTCCTTTTTTGGGTTTTTTGATTTCTCAGGCAGGAGGAGGGGGTCGGGGGATCCACAACATCATTTGACCGTAAAATCCACAATCCCCTTCTGCTTCCCCCGTTCTTTTAAGTTCTAATACAAAATGGAAGGATTTTATTTATTTGGATTTGTTTTTATTCAATGGGGAATTAACGGTTATTTTGTGGATTATTCTTTGGCTCATTAATTGTAATTTTTTGTTATTTTATATATAAATTAAGATATTATCTACTTTATTATATACTGCATATAATATTCTTAAGGTGGGAGATTTACATATTTTTGTTTAGAAATTTAGATATTTGTTACCTTTTAACATTATAATTATATTAAGATGGGAGATAAATGTTGGCGAAGAACCTTTTGGTTTCATACATTTATACCATGGTATAGTACAATAATAATAATAACAACTTCTAATGTGGGTCTTACTTTTACAGGGTGTTTATACTATGGCATCAGGTATAATAGATTTGTAAATTCCCTCTCCCCTTCCTCCCAATGCAGTGAATCAATTAAATGGATGAATAAAGCTCATACCTAAATTATTATGGTAATGATCTATGTGCCCTCACCTCAATCTTGATTTCAAGAATAGTCTTTTGTATAAAGCCTAAATCATTGGCTGTTATGATAATAAAATTACTTAAGGAACATGAATCTCTTTTTTAGCTTGGATTATATGCACTACAGTAAAATGCTTATTTAAACTTCCTTTGCTCTGGTTCTGTTAAGTAGTAGGTAGTCTATGGTTTTAAAATCTATGATCAATCGGAACCAATCTATCTGTAATTTTACAATTTGGGGATAAGCTGCTATATCTGACCCTCCAACACCTTGCCTAGTGACGAGATTTTTGGAGTATTGGAATAAGCCATCTAATATTAGAGATTGATATTTGGGACTCTAATATCTAAATCAAAAGCATCATGCAATTCTAACACTATAACCTTGTTTTTTTAACAATTAATGAGGAACGTGAATTAGTTTGTTTAATGAAAAGCTGAAATAAGACAATAAAAACGTCTGACAAATCGTCAATAGATATAACAACTTCCAAAAAAAAAGAAAAATCTCAATAGATGTAACAACTCTTATATTTATGGATATGGAGAACATAATACCTTTCCCTATTGTTCCATTTCCCTCTTGCAAAACCTGCCTCTTCCATAGATCATGTCATTACAAATTTAAGTTCCTCTTGTTGATCCACTTTATCACAAGGCTCCTTGAAGTCACCCTCAATATCATTAGCATTACGGGGAGCACAGCAATCCACTCCAACAGAATTATGAAAGACGAGGCATCAAGTAACATTGTGTAGTTTAATGACTTTGCTTTGTAACTAGAATGGAATATGCTAATGAGATCCGAAGGAAGCTCATTTAATCCGCCCCAAATCTATTGACATCAAAAAATTAAATTTAAAAAAAAAAAGAGGATAGATAGTATTAACAATGTTGTCATTCCCTTTCTGCATTCTCATTTACAACTGCATAAACACGAACCAAGCTCAAACAAACGTCTGTTCGACTGAGCCCATCCCATTGGCATACAAAGCAGCACATCCGAACGAGCACAACATAGTCCATCTCATTGACCCTACCACCTAACTGAACTGGATTTTCAATCATTCAAGTAGCAATCAAGTTTCATAGACCTGCAAAAATAGGACCCGCATTGGGAATTATTATTGTGCAAGTAGATATCATTTGTCGATACATTAGCTAGCTCAGTTTGGTCTATATATGAACCGAAGTGACATAGTCAACCCATCCCGGGCTAGCCCACTAGCCACCACTGTTGCTATTAGCTTACCAATAACCTGAACTGGCAAAACAACAGGCTTGCAGAGAACGGCAGATCAGATTTAGGTAATGTAATATATACAACTTAACAGGCTTCACTGATTCTGTGGAAGAAAACGAAAGTCGTCAGATACAACCATTATTTGAGAAACACCAGTACAACTGAAGACCTGGAAGCTGTTTAATTTCGGGTTCAGTCTGGTTTCAAGGCAGAAATGGCAATCTCTGTTCACCAGAAGCATACAGGATAATATTCTTCTTCAATGATGGAATGACTTGTGCTACATTAAATGCAGCAGCTCTTAGTGCATTAAAGGGTCCAACATCGACAGAGTATGCCTTCTGGAAACCATCCAGGATAGCAGCCATCATAGAATTTGCCGGTTTTCGCTCTGCTTCGTAATTCCGTAATAGGGACACCTGCACCAAGCCACACTAATTGAGTAAAGCTAGCACAGGATTTCTAAAGGAGATCAATTACATGCATCAGCAAACATTTTTCTCACTTGTTTTGAACTAATGAAATACCCCCTCTGTTCTACATTAGATGACTGTTTTTTCCTCCCAGTTTTGGACCACCCCATTCTAATTTTTCGTTTTTCCCCTGTATAGTAAGCTTCTATACTTTGCCCATTTTAATGGCAGTTCAAAAGATTACTTGAGTTTTTTTGTGTTTTTTTTTTTTGGTTTTTTAAGAAGGCTTAAATTACAGTGGACTAAAGCAAACTGTCTCATTGAAGTGTCCTGTACCATAATCACTACAGGGAAGTATGCACTCAGAGCCCTATGTAGGGTACAACAGAAACAGTCAGTTCGGAATTAAGGGGCACATAACTAGGCAGGACTTCAAGGCGTTGGTTTGACTTGGTTAGTAATAGTTTCACATGAATTTCACATGACCCCTTATACAATAAAGACATAAAACACAATGGGGAGCACTAAGACCTTAACGAAGAAGAGAAGAGCGCCTAATCAACGTAGAGATGGAAGATAAAATTGCATGAGAGAAGAGGCTGCCTTTTAACTAAGCTGTTTCTAATTCCAAATTGCAGCTTGAAAATGCAGTATGCCCAGAACAAGAGACCAACATTATTCTTCAGGGATTCAACAAGTGCAGGGTGGGATCTTTCAATAATGTGCGTGGGATCCTATAAACTTTTGCCTTCCTACAAAGGCCAGGCCAGAAATCTCTTTTATTTGGCGACAATTGCTTGCTGGAATATAACATCAGTTGGTTAACTAACCCTTAAATCTGTTCTCCAGCAAAAACTAAAGAAGAAAAACATATGTCATGAGATGATACCTGTCCAATGTCAACGCCCACAGCAGTACCCTTGGAGATAACTTTCGAAAGAGCGGAAGCATCTCCAAAACCCAAATTAACTCCTTGACCAGCAAGAGGGTGAACAGTGTGTGCAGCGTCACCAATAAGAACGACACGTGACTTAGCATAACTATCAGCATGCACAAAAGAAAGGGGGAACACCATTCTTTCAGATGCCAGCTTGATGACTTTAGGTGGAACTTCAAATGGCTCATTGGCCGAGACCAAATCTGCTGCAAAGCTTGATAATATCGACATCATGTCTGAACTTGAATGTGGACGAGGACCATATCCATGGTCTAGTGCGTGATTTACAACTTCCACAAAATCATTTTCAGTCACTGTTGTGCGCTCTGAAGCCTCTTTGGGGCTCATTGTCCACACAATATTGCTAAAATTGTCTCCTATTGGCAAAAGGGCAATCGGTCCCGATGGAAGAAACCTCTGCCATGCACAATGGTTCTGTATTAAATGTTCAACTGTGCATATGATTGCACTCTGATGATATTTATGGCCAGTGGAGCTGAATCCTGCCAACTCCCTAACACGTGACCTGCCACCATCAGCTCCAACCTGCAATAAAAGCTCAGATGCATTACATGGCAACGAACTCATGGTGCTAGCAAGATAACATGCTAAGTTGAACTGGGGGTGACAGTGCCTTAAACCCATGTCAGTCCATCAGTATCCCAAAGAATCTGCTAAACAAAATAATAATAATAAACTTCAACTTAGAAATTCCAAAATAGTTTCAATTCGCTCTGACAAAGTTCTCACCATGTGTAACAACTTCTGAATTTCCAATAACTAGAAAAGGAGCAACTATTCTTGGTGAGGATTATTGAATTCCTTTTCAGTTTGAGAGCAATTACACGTCTAAATATCTTTAGCCTTTGTAATTACACTTTAAAAAGTCAAGAGCACCGACTAAAGGTGATGTTTTTTATTGTGCTGTCATCTTAATAGAAGTAACAGAACAATCAGTTCCAAATGAGGCCCTATAATGCTATCTGCCAATCCTGTGGTCAATAATTTAAAAATTGTCTCATCTCTCCTTCAACCCTTGGAATTTTGAAGAAAAGATTTTGCAAGCTGTTTGGTGAGCTGGTGACAGCTATTATCACCACAAATTCAAAGGCTCTATTTCGTAAGATACTTGTCCACTCGAGCAAAAGAAAGCAAGATGAGCAATCGTTACTGCTATTTAGAATGCTCGGCTAGAGCATAATTCCAGCTTTTCCAAGAATCAATTATCACTCTACTGTTTTTGGTTACAATGCCATACACAGTGAATGACCTTGGTATCACTATGGACATACGATAACAAGATTTTTCCTGTGATACTACCCCTCAGAGCACAAATATATACGTCAGAATAGGAAGGCATTACTGTTTCAATCAAATTTGCTTTCAGCCTTTTTTTGCTGAGAGAATGCCTTTTTTTGGGCACACTTTCTCTCAGGGATGAATTCTCTTTCCATCTCAACAAGAAAATGGGAAAGGAATACAGTTCCTTTATAGACTTTCTTCATTCCAACAATCAAAGACTTAACAGAAATGCTGCAAACACAGCGAGACTTCCCAACCTTCTAAAATCACTAACCCAGTGCTTCTCATGAGGCTTCCGCCTTTACTCTTGACCAAGACAGGGGTCACTCCCACTTCCACTACACAGGCAGTGTCATCAGCCACTTGATTGGAAATGCATTGGCTGACTCTACATACAACGAACAAAAGCAAGGAATGCTTTGAGAAGAAATTTTCATTTAGTTCAAATAACATATAGCGACTCTTTGAGCGCTAGTGGAAATGGATGTAGCCCTTGCCTATCCTCCCTCAAAGAGAAATAGAGCTCCCACTTCTTATCATAGAGCTCTGATTGGAGCATCATCTAGAAAACACAAGCATGAAATGATGAAATAACCAAGGCATAAGTAAGGGGCAAATTGAAGCTTTCCTCCCAAGTTTTCTTTGAATAACAAAACCTAGGCCCACACCCAGTTCAATGATGGACAGAAGAGAGGACATAGAAGATGTATATGAAATGAATTTCCATGGACTGCGTAAGATCAGGCCCAGCCTTAATAAAATAAAATAAAATAAAATAAAATAAACCACAACAACAGTAGCAGCAGCAGTGGGGTTCCCGCCGAAGCAAGGACTATGTAAGCTTAGTCCCACCAACCATATAATTATGGAAATAGTTACATAACATGCCATGGGAAATAGATTCCAAATAAACACCAGTAATTATGCATTAAAAGAATATTCTTTGAAACCATATATTTAACCCCAACCCTCCCACAACCATTTTGGAGTACAGCGTCCTATAAAAGGATGGATCTCTTTTATATCAACCAAAGTACCGAATCAACCACATTTTGAGGGAGTAGAATGCGGTAGCAGATAGCTCAAGGGAACATGGGATTCAGATTTTATCTCACACCACATACCCCCACACAAGGAGCTCCTAAAACCCTTCCCAAATTAACTCATTACACCCCATAATAAAGCTCTTGACACAGCAATTGATAACTTCAAGAATTCCCTAGCCCTCTTAGCTCCCTAGACTCCATATTTTGCAGTAGAGGAGATACTTTCTTTCCCTCCAGGTTTCTCTTCTAATATGACACAAACCAAAGCAATCTGCATTTCTTGATGCAATGGCATCCAGACGAAATGCAAAATCAGTCTCCAGACATATGAGAATTCTAAGTAAGTGGTTCATGAAATATAAAACTAAAATACATCATAGCCATAAAGATAGGATTGGAATCTATTTGTTCCTAATGCGGACAACACCCCCCCCCCCAAAAAAAAAAAAGAAGAAAAATGACGGGATGCTATCTACATAGCTTTTTTCTACTTTCCAACCAATTACAGTATAGGACCGTTCCCCAGAGGAGAAAAAAGGGGAAGTAGCACTGTCATAAATTGATATATGTTCTAGCTTTTTCAAATTCCAAGGAAAAGAAAAAGGTCCACAGGCTTGTTAGCTCTTAGCTATGTAAAATAAAATTACAATGGTTTCCCAGGCTTTCGATGGAGTATGAGCTGCTAACCCGGCCTCACCTAATTCACAGAAGGTCTGTAACTGATGAAAGAAGACAAGGCAACAACACAAAGAAAAAATAAAAGTACTCAAAGGGGAGAAAGGCTGAGAAAAAGGAGGATTAGTAGAAGTTAGACGTAAGTGAAAGAGAGGCCGATCAACCCATACATGTTACTTGCTGCCTTGCATAGTTGCATGGACCCATTCTCACCTGTTTTGACCTATGTAAGAATTGTCCTTTGAGAAAGCCAAACAGGAAAGCTGGAAAGGTCAATTCTCAAGTACTTGTAATAACTAAAGGTCCATCTGACCATGACATCAGCAAAGAATAAGCAACTTACAGGCATCTAAAAAACGTATGACAGACAACTTCCAAGATATCTTTGCATTACATACAATCAATTTTCAAAATCCAAATCTTTTTTCAAAAATTACCACCAACTTTGCAGCCAAATTGCTGCCATCAGCCAGCTCCAACTTTGCTAACCGACTGTCCATCTTCCCAGATGAGGCACCTGACTGTACACCCATTGAAGCTAGTCTTGAAGGAAGTACTATCTTCTGGGAATCCTTCTCCTGTACAAGTTCCCCAATCCAATAACTAAAGATGACCACAAAGTAGATTAAAGTTTCCAAGCTAGATATAGTATGTGTGACACCAGTTTTTTTATTCCAGCATCGAAGGGAAGGGAGGGAAGCCAGAAGTACTCTATTGGGGGCAAAGGCCCTGTTTGGTAAATAGTTGTTAGCTGTTAGCTATTAGCTGTTTGTGGTAACTGTAAGCTGTTTGTATTAGCTGTTTGTATTAGCTATTTGAATTAGCTATTTTTAGAAAAAGTGTTTGGTAAAAACTAGTTGTTTCTAAAAATATGTTCATACATTTTTATTTATACCCTTATTTATGAATTAGTTTTTAATGAAATGTGTGTAATTTTTCCAAACTTATGGACAATTATGTCATTTCTACAAAAAGTTCATCTCAAAAGGTTAATAAGAATAGCTTTTTCAAAAGAACTTTTTGGGGCCAAACAGCTCCTTACCAAACATCATTTAGCTGTTTGACTTGGTCAAAACAGCTAAAATCCTCCCAAACAGCTATTTTTTCCCAAACAGCTGTTGTTACCAAACACTCCCCAAGTCTCTGTTAGTTCAATGATGCCACAGTAATTATAAATTAAACCTCAAATCTATGAGACAAAAAATTCCTTATGGCTCTAGACTTTGTTGTTCCAGTGGCTTTTTTGTGCTTAATCAATAGACATATGTTTTGTTTATTTCTATCAACTCAACAAATAGTTCACTCGCTTGCTGCTCTAATGTAGGCTGTCAAACAGTAAAAAGCAATAGCATTTGTTTCTCATCTCTATAACCAAAATGCAGCACAAAGCTTAGGGCCTTGGGCTTCGGCCATTTTTTAAGCCCAATCCTAAAGAGAAATCTTGTAGAATTAGAATTTTCTTGACTTCCTCTTTCACATCATGACCTATGGCTACAAGCCTCAATTACAACAATAGGTTAGAGAAAACAGAATAGAAATGTTATGACAGAAGGCTTTTCGGAATATTTTTGGCATAGAGGGTTTCCTGTCTACTATTTCTGATGAATATACTCGGAAAGAATAACATAAATAATGAGAATTAACAGTTACCTGTATGCACAGCAATAGAGACCTAAGAAGCACCTTGTTCTCAACAACACACCTTAACATAAGTTCAAAACAAGAAGGTGAGGTTTCTGTAACAAAACAATGCATATAGTAGAATTTGAAATGGTTCTTTTTAGGTAATAAGCTCACCCGAGTACCTCTTTATTTACATCTTTTGCATTGTATCTGGTATACCCTAAACCAGTATAGTCCCATACCTGCAGAGAAAAAGTCACCTCGCATCATGATTCAAATGCTAAGTATAGAAAGACTGAACAGGAAAAGAAAGATAAAAGATAACCTAGGGACTAGAGACACTTGATGAACATACCATTACTCCTAAGAACGAAAATATTTGACTTATGCTAGTATTATCAAATTCTTTTAAGAATCAATAATATTCATTGTAAAAAATACAAACTTACAAGTGCGATACCTAAAAAGAAAAGAAATGAAGGGGAAAGGATCCTAAAGCTACAGTACTTTATGATCCTAATGCTACAGTACTTTATGATCTTTATATTCGGCAATGTGACTAAAACAAGGTCAAAAATCATATTGCCATTTACAACGTATGCTACTGTCATCTATGTATTTGAAATATTCATTTCACATGTCAAATTTGCCACCAAACAAACAAACAAACAAAAATGTCAAATATAAGTTAAAAGACCTTCAAAATAACAGAGGCAGAACAAATATACCTGCATCTTATCAAAATATGCATGACGCTGCTGTTCAATATATTTCCAAGCTCCAATATCTGCAAAAATTACTTCTTAGTTACCAGCCAGCCGAATTGGATGGGACACGACAGTTATACAATATGACATCAGCAAGACTTTGCTTTTGAAACTATGATATAATGAAAGGGTTACAAACTTCTATCATGTAACAATAAATACTTCAATCTATTAAGAAGCACAATTTGAATTCATGTCATATATTCTGCAAATGATGCAGATAACATACCAGAAGAAAGAAAAGAGGGGAGTATACCTTGAAGAAAAGAGATGCTAGCAGGTGTGATTGTGCTGACTCTTGGATCAGGCAGTGCATCTTTACTGATCAAACCTCCGGCATTCAGTGCAGGATTGTCGTCAATGATAGCAATACTTAAATTTCTGGTTAAGGGGGAACTCGCTGCAAGCACATAAAATGTAATCAAAAACTAAACCTACGTACTCACTGTCGCACATGCATAAGTACATTGTGAAGCAATAAATAACATCATAAAAGATCAACAGACAACTAAAGTTCCTTAAAAACAGATTCGATGTCAACTATGGAGAAGGGGAATATAAAGAGACAAAAGGAAGCTAAGCAAACAAGAAAGAGCGATTCCTGCAGAGACTACTCCATGACTAACCTAAGGAACACGCAAGAGCCATGCCAACCATGCCACCTCCAACAATAGCAACATCACACTCTTGGACACCATTTGCTCGCTGATCATCAGCATTGTGATCCTGTGACATTCAGTAACGACAACTTACACTCCGGATGTATATTCAAAAAGGAAGGGAGCGATAGATAACAGTGAAATATAGATTGGAGTAAGGGGAACATATTTCTATTTTGATTCTTTAGTGACTGTGAGTGGATGAACTTTGGATCAGCTAACTTCAGAGCCTTTCCTACTTTTGGTATCTATTAGAAATCCGTGGTTTCATTGATGAAATTCCAATCCAGGTACTCCACTCACATGCCCTCAAATGAGCCCCAATTCATGCTTGAAAGAAACATCACATTTTGGGAAAACCCACATCAATCACACACAGACCCTTAATACAGAAAAGCATTTAAGGTCATGCCAACTGTGTTTGAAACTGCACAGTTGCCCGAATGGTACCGACAGCCCATTTCCCAAAAAAGAAACTACAGGAACGTATGATAATTTAGAAGCGACTACTCAATTTTTCCAAAGAATTTCCATTGATCAAAAGCAATATGCCCATGAAACCAGCGAATACCATAGAACCAAAAGCTAATCCTGTAACAAGTGGACAAAATTGGTTTCTGGGTCCAAATAACCAACTTGGGTGTTCAAATTCAAACTAAAACTCCTGAAACAATGATGTAACGCAGATTGCTAACTCAATTGATCCTAATCTCACTTCATTAGCTAGGTGGACAAGTTTGTCCTGCTATGTGACAATCCTGCAGTTACGCCTGTGTTACAGGTCAATTTAACTACAGCAATTACAAGGCCCAGTAATTATGGCTTCTCTATCTGTGACCTAATTTCTCCATTGTTGCGCCATTGTTATTGCTAATAGGGTTCTTCCAATATCAATTTCCAGATTAATCGACAAAAGTTGCTAAGAAATCAAACGCAAAAGTTGAAGAAACACTCACATGGTGATGCTCGAAGCGGCTAGCGGTGGAGGAAAATTGAAGGGCAGAGCTTTTGGAGGATCTCCATAGGCGTTGACATCGAGATACATCCACACTGAGCTTTGCCGCAATCACTCTGTACATTTTCGTTCGTGTTTGTGATGCACACTATCTAGGGTTCAGCCAGCAAGGACGACGATCGACCGGTGTGTTAGTTAACTACGCAACGAATTCACTGTCTTTTTCCGTTACAGTGGCGGTAGCAAGTACAAGTTGGGTTGTGCATTGGTCCAATAGGTTGGGTTGAACATAGATTAAAGGATAGAAGGCCGACGATTGACTGCAGGGTATGAATATAAATAAAAAATGAAACTAAATAAATAATGTGTCTAAATAATAGCAAGATGTGAAAATTTGGAGCAATTGAATTGAATATATATGCGTTTAAAAGCCAAAAAAAATACTTGTAGTATAGTTTTATAGTTCATTAATTTCATACTTATACTTTAAATTATATATGTCCAAAATGATAGTAAAATCAGTATTGAGAGGGAAGCATTTACTCACATGTGACCATTCAAAGTAAAGTTCCATTAAATGTAGACGGAATTTCAGATGCAAAATCTTAATGATGGCAAACAAGGGGTTCAAAAACGCAACGTTGGTGACACATATATAATTAAATTCAATTACATATTCCGAATAAGGAAAAAGTAAGGGAAAAACTATGTCGATGGAGACATAAATGTTTCTCAAGTTTTCATATGTAAAATTTAGAACTGTGGAAGTCTCGAACTTGATGATGACAAAATTTGTAGATGATAGAAATAATGCTTTGTCAAAACTTGTCCTGGGTAGTGAGGAGTGTTGCATAGGTAGTTTGCTCAACCTTCATGGAGCTCATTGAGTTCCACAACAATCTAGTAGATAAGTACCGCTGAAAGGAGAAAAAAATAAAAAATTAGTGTGGGACATGCGATAATGACCAAAAAGACGGGTGGTATTGTGCGGTGTTCAGGTGAAATTTGAGGAGACTATGGAATGGCTGTTGAGTTTTGTTTCTAACAGTGAAAAAAGCATAAAGGCAAAATCAATACTTCACAAGCTGCAAACTAGGCCTCCCCCTAGCCTCACACGTCCGCTACCCCCCAACCAAAAAACCTCATGTGTCTTTATACTTCTAATTTGCAGTGTGATTACTAATGTTAAATGGCATATATGATTATGAATTTATGACTTCTAATTTGTCAATAAAAAAACTATGTTTTGTAGCGAAGTGATAACAATTGTATTGTGCAAATAATTTCGCAAATAATATAAATCATGAATACGTGCTGCCAATCTCATATATAGATGACATAAATTGAAACCAAACCATCAGTTGATATAACTTATTGCATACATATAAATGTATGATGCAAGTGACATTAAACTTTGTTGACTAAACATCAACATAAATTTAAAAAAAAAATCAATTGGACACTTGTGTGTATTTTTCTATTAAGACGTTGTTCAAGCGGTCCAAGGTCATATTCACATCTCTTGGCAGATTCAAAACTTTGTTACATGCTCTCTCATAATGTGCATTTTTTGTTCAAACATACCTATCGAGAAGGCAACATAAGTTACATAACAGCTTATTGGATAGCAAAGTATGATTGTATTGTTCTTCAACGTCCAAGGATGGCTTCAACCACCATGGTCATTTCAGTATATTTTGGATGACAGAGTTCACTGCTTTCACCAATTTGTTAATGTTATAATGGGTGCAAACGAGTCGAGCTGAAATTCTTTTTTGGGGGGGTCAAAAAGTTACCAACTTTAAAGGTTACAATTTAAGGTTAGTTCTAGATGCTTGCATTAGATTCAAGAAATAAAGGTTGGAACAATATTTTTTTTAATGATTTTACAGTTATGTCATTTTTTTACATAAGCACATTATAAAAAAAAGGAACTAAATAAGACGAACCGAGTCGACTCGGTTTTGGTTACATCCCTAGTCATACATTTAGACCAAACAAGCAATATATTGGATTGCACATTTTGGTCACACTTTCATCAACTACATTATTATAATTTATCGATTTATATTAATTTTTTGAGAAAATTAACTAGACAAATTCTTTATTAGAAGGGTTGTTTAAGGGCGTTTTTTCGTTTGGTAAATTTTAATATACTGACTTTAACCCATTTCAATCTATTTCAATATATTTCAACTCACTTCAACAAAAAAAAAAAATTAATTTTAACCAACTTCAACTAACTTCAGTCCACTTCAACTAGCTTCAACTAATCTCCTTCAAAATTTTTACAATTTTCAAATTATCATATACAAATTAATTACGTGAAAATTATATGTATAAAAATTCTTTTAATGGAAAAATTAAAAAATGTCATCAATATTAGTTTTTATGCAAAATGTCATAAATAATTATCTTATCCAAAATATTAATTTTTCTTTATTAGTTTAAGTTTTTAAATGGACAATTAATTGAAGCCGTGGGACCTTGAAAGGAGTAAATTTGGACCTAAAAGTTGGCGTATGAGCATACCTCAGTGGGCAATTGTTGTAGACGACCTAAGTGCGCAATGGTTCGACCCTGAGCAACTTGGTGGTGGCATCGCGAGCATTTGGGCGGGGCAGGGAGACCGTTTGGGCAGAGTGAGGGAGGTTGGGGGTTGTTGTCTTAAAATGTGTTACCGCAAGCGCATGGTTTAGCTGTAGCCAGCAACCGGGGAGTACGGGTTGTGTCTACAGAGAACTTGCTTTCGAGTACCAAAACTAACTTAAACACTCAATCTAGACAAATCAAGTTGTGAGTTTATGACTAAACTATGGGAACGATAACAACTATGAATCGAATAATAAAGGAGGGTATTAAAACACTTAGGTCGGAATTAACAGCACGATTATGCTAGTTGAGCCAATTACTAACCCCGTCGAACAATGCTAAATATGCATCATAAGTGAATTGATTGCCAGTTAAGCTCATCTCCTCCCTCTCTCAATGGTCAAAGACTAATCCTAGAACTATAGTCACCTATTTTCATGGGACTAAAAGTCATAGGATTACAAGATCTACAATCTCAAATCTCAATTAGAACCTTAATTATTTTCATTTTAAAATTCTAATTGTCTACTAAGTCACGCTAGGTAAAGCTTCCGTCTTTCAATGCTCTACTAAACCCAAATAATAAAAGATGAACGCCCTCTCAGGCATTTCATCGAATATGTGGTGTGCATCGTAGAAATTATGAATGCAAGTGTGAGGAAAGTAAGGAGTTGGGACTAGATCTTGATTCAACTAAACATAATCGGCTTTAACTCCAATCCAAGTTGAGGAATTAGCCACACATTGTCACACAAGCAACAAGCATAAATCCAATTTCACCAAACATGGTTCAATTCAAAAACCTAAAATAACAACGAAAAGGAGAAAGAGAAACAAGAAGACAGACTTGAATTAATTCGCTGCAAGGTAGAACAATCTTCAATGTGGATGAATTGCCAACACAAGCAATTTTTTTTTTTTTTTTTGGGTAAGAAAGGTAAGACAAATAATCTAGGATGTCCTTCTCTCAAGGGCTCGTCATAGATTATCCTCAAATAGGACACGCCCAAGGTCCCTATGTGGGACCGAAATCCACCTAGTAGTGGAAAGAAAAGAAAGCCCGTATTTAGCTAACCAATCGGCAGCACTATTACCGTGCCGAAAGATATGATGAATAACAACATTGGTGAAACTTCGTAAAAAGGAGTGAATATCTTGAACCAACACTTGAATCTCCCAAGGTACATGAACTTGCGCTTTAACTGCTTGGATGAGAATGCGATTGTCACATTCAATATGAATATTAGTGAAGCCTACCTTTGCTGCTGCTCGGACTCCATTGCGCATTGTTGTGGCCTCAGCCACAAGAACTAATGTCGCCCCTATGTTGAAGGATTCTACCTGAAGGAAACGCCCAACCCAATTGTGAATGATAAATCCTCCTGCCGCAACTTGGGAGCTTTTGGATCCGTCAAAGTTGATTTTGACAAATCCTCCTGATGGCTTCTGCCATGCTATCCACCTTGATTGCTTACGCCTACATCTTGAAGGAGGGTGTGGGGATGGTTGGAAGGAGTGTGAAAGTTTATGTCTTATACACCATTCAGCACTAGCTCGTTTTGTGCGTAGGAGGACTAGTCCCGGACTAGACGGTTCGTTACGGAAAATTAGATTATTCTTATTCTTCCAGATACTCCAAAGAAGAGCGACAACTCTACCCATTTAGATGTGTGATTGGGATTGCTTAAGAGAGGATAGCCATTCGACAAGATTCAATTGAGAATTAGCTGTAGGGATACTGTTAATCCATGTGTGATCGCTTGCCAGTTGCCAAATGAGTTGCGTATTGGGACATTCGAGAAACAGATGCTCAGCATTTTCAAAAGCACCATTACAATGGGGATAGCAGAGGTCCACATTCAACCCCCTATATAACAGTTTCCCCGGAGTGGGGAGGGATACATGACAGAGTTGTCAGAGGAAGACCTTTAACTTAGGCATAATATCTAGGGCCCAAATCTAGCTAAAATTCCAGGATTGGGCTTTACGGAGATCACGCCCGTGCACAGCCCATGTTGCCAATTTAGTGGTGAATTCTCCACTCCCAGTAAGGCCCCAACAGATGGAATCAGGAATAGGTTTAGATGGAATTGGGATCGCCAGGATAGCCTGAATACAGGAATGATTAATAAGCCCTTATAGTTTAGTAGTATCCCACTCTTTTGATGGAAGAATAAACTGCGCAACAGTGAGAGACTGATCGATATTTGTCGTGTCGGCGATAAGCATTAGATCAGCTAGACTCCGATTGTCACATCAGCTGTCGAACCAGAATTTGATATTTATGCTATCCCTAACTTTCCACCTGACTCCTTTTCGGAATTGATGGCGATTCCTTAGAATACACTTCCACACCCGTGAATCTGTCTGCCGAGGCTTTGCTGTGAAAAATTGTTCGTTAACAGGGTACTTGGCCAGCATTTGCTCTGTCCAGGGGCATGGTTGGTTAAAAAGTTTCCAAGTCAGTTTACTTAAGAAAGCACTATTAACCGCCTCTGTCTTCTGAAGGCCTAGGCCTCCTGCTTTTTTAGGTCCGTAAATTTTATCCGACGAGACCATTGGTACTCTTTTCAGATTATCAGATGTTTTTTCAGAAGAAATCACGACTAATTTTGTCAATTCGCTTACTAGCGGAAGTCGGTAATTGAAAGTATTGCATGGTATGAGTCGGCATGACTTATAAATTAGATTGAATCAGCGCTATACGCCGTACTTTTGAGACACTCTTAGTCTTCCAGTTTTGGAGTTTAGTCGTTGTCTTATTCACCAAATCAGAAAAAGTATGAACATTTGGTCGTCCCATAAATACAGGACATCCCAGGTACTTACCCAAAATATCTTGCTGTTTAATATTGAAAACGGAGGACACGATACGTCGATCATGTGGATTTGCATTTTTTGAGAAGGTAAGAGACAATATCTGGAAGTTAATGAGTTGTCCAGATTGATGGCAAAATTTGTTCAGGATGCCCAAGAGTTTTTGGCATGACTCAAGGTTGGTGCGGCAGAAAAGGAGGCTATCATCAGCAAACAAAAGGCATGGCAACTTATCCGCACGGGGTGAGATTTTAAAGCCAATGCCACTTTTCTTCTGAGATAATTCGTCTCGCAGTGCATGGGTAAGCACTTCAATACAAATAAGAAAAAGATACGGGGATAATGGATCACCCTGTCGTAGACCTCTGCTTGGCGTAAAAAAATCCGACACTTGATCATTCATAATAACCGAATAGGATACTGTGGTAACACACTATTGAATCCACTGAATCCAATTAGGGTGAAATCCTAACTTTCTAAGACATTCAAAAAGGAAGGACCATTCCATTCTATCATACGCTTTTTCCATATCAAGTTTAAGTGCTACCCAAGACTTCTTCCCTTTCATGGAATTAAATTTGGTAATGACCTCATGTGCCAAGATAATATTATCATGGATAAACCGATGCGGAATGAAAGCACTTTGAATCGGGTCAATGATTTTTTTCAAGGAATGGCCGCATTCAGCATTCTGTTTACCAGAATTTTGGCAATGATCTTATAAAGCGTGTTACACAGACTGATGGGCCGGAACTGCGCTGTAACTAAGAGGTTGTCAACTTTCGGAATTAAAGCGATAAGAGTGTGGTTAATTTGCTTTAGCAGTTTGCCATCTTGAAAAAAGAACCAAATTGCATGGCATACGTCCTTTTGTACAACAGACCAATGATCCTGGAAAAAGGCTGCACCAAACCCATCAGGGCCTGGTGCTTTAAGTTTATCCATCTGAAACACTGCCTCCTTGATCTCATCATCTTCAATGGGTTTAATAAGAGCCATATTGTCCCCATATGAGCTTTTTGGGGGCAAATTAATCATTAGAGAAGGTGAACTTGATGACTTAAAGCGTAGCTTGAAGTCATCAACAAATAGCTGTTGGACAGCAGCCGCATCATCAATCCAGACACCAGATGTGTCTTTAATTTTAATAATAGCAGAACGAGACTTTCTAGTTTTCATAACTTGATGAAAATAACGAGAAATTCTATCGCCGTTAACGAGCCACTCTTTTCGGACAAATCTACCCCAATATTTTTGGTTGAATAAATGCATCTTTTCACGTTGCCGGAGTAGTCTGTAGTGCCAGTTATCGAGGCGCGGACTGTTCGGTTGGGTTATAAGTTTTTGTTCGACGTGGAGCAGTTTCGCAACATTTCTTTCTAATTTATGGCGAAAGTTTCCAAAAGTGCTTTTACTCCAAGTTTTCAGATCTAGCTTAATCTTTTTTAACTTCTGAGTAATGCAGGACATCAGTGTTCCTGGTAAAGAAAATTGCCAGTTGCGTTTAACTATGCAATGAGTATCATGGTAGTTAGCCCATGAATGTTGGTAGCGAAAATGAGCGCCCCTTCGGGGAAGGTGTGCAGGTTACGTATTGAGATACACATAGGAGTGATCAGAGCACGTAAACGGTCCATTAGTTATGCAATAATCTGGGAATAGCTGAAGACAATCCTCACGTAGGATAACTCTATCTAATTTTTCATAAATGAGTTTCCCATGCAGGAATTTCTTTCATGTGAAAATTCGCCCTTGAACATTAGCATCGTGCCCGTTACAGAATGAGAGAAAGTCGGGAAGACGTTTCAACTTTGAAGCGCATAGTGGTATACCTCCAATTTTGTGAGCCGAATGTAACATTTCATTAAAATCACCCATAATGCACCATGGCAAAGAAAAACAAGTCCTAAGGTGATTGAGATGCATCCAAAATTCATGTTTTTCGTGAATTTAAGCCGAGGCGTAGACTGCTGTGACTATATACTGTTTATTAGTACTCTTTTCGACCACCAAACAGTGGATTGCTCGGTGTTCTTTAATGAGGACATCAAGCAATACATTGTCATCTTTCCAAAGTACCCAGATTCCACCCACATGATTTTGTGGTAATATGAAGTTAAAGTGACGAAATCCAAGAGTACTAATAATACGTTGCGTATTATGTTCGTTAACCATAGTTTCCGTCAGGAATAAAATGTTGGGATCAATCTTCGATTAATAAAGCCAACCTCGAGGTATAGTTGGGCTTTTTTTGCCCCTGCATATTCCAGATAATAACTTTCATTAATACCAAATAAGGCCTAGCCAGATAAAAATGAGCTCCATAGGATGAAACCCCTTCTGAACCGTGGGTAGTGTAACCGTCATATGCAGAAGTAATTTTCTTAACATAATAGGAGGGAAACAAGTGCTGGTGATCCTCAGGATTGGTTGGAATAATGGCCTTGGGAAATAGCATTTCTGCTATAGTCCACTCACCAGAAGATACAAAATAGAAAACATAGCTGGCTGATACAAAATGATAGTAATCGTAATATGTACAACGGACACACCATAACGGAATGTACATGAGAATAGGAGAAAGAAAGAAATGTTGTACAAAGGTAAGAATAAAAGTCCTTCATTGTGACTTCCAATCCCCGAAGTTGTAATCCACGGTAAGAACGCTGGAAACAAAGAATGTCGGTAACCTGCAGCATTCAGACATGCTTACAGGCGCCAAGCCATCACCCTGAGCACCATAACTGTATATAAAAAAAGTTCAGAGATGAGAACAGCTGGAAAGAAAAAACCAATGGTACCTTGCGATGACCAATAAGAATGTGGATAAAGAAACAGAGTCTCAGGTAGCAACTTGGAGAAGTTGCTATCATCCTTGGCTGGCAGCAATAATCGGCTAAGGCAACTATGCTTGAATCGACCAGGGCTACCCATCCTAGCAGCACCAAGGTGCATCAAGGACAACAACCCATCAGAAAGCACAGGCCAAAAGTCCTGCAGCAAATACATCCAACAATACCTCATCCCCCCTAATTGTTGCCTCCATCCAAAAACGGGGTGATAAACAACCAGAGCAGCAAACCAACCCAAAATACACAAGGTCACAACAGCCAAAGGACATACATCAATAAATTCATAACCACAAATACATGATACTGGGAGGAGGGAGGAAGTGATGGACAAAGTCAAAAATAACTGTCCTGCCTCTGAACTCCTAGTCTCCTGAAGAAGAATCCACTTAAGAAGCACAAGAAAAAAGAAGGTAAGAGGCACAGGAGTCCCAATGTTTGTCCGTAGTAACCACTGTAGATGACCTGTACTATGCAAGCATAAATTCAAACACCAACCCATCAACCTGACCACCAAAATGGAATGTAAGCAATGTTCGTAGATAGGAACAATTGGCAAAAAGCAACCAAGTCCGCAAGGAATAAACCAGAAAAGTTGTAAACAGCAATTCAGAGTCTCAGTTAGCAGCAAGTAGAAGCTACTATCATCCTCAACTAGTATCAATAATTGGCTAAGGAAACCAAACTCAGTTCGTCCTGGGCGGCACAACCTAGCAGCACTAATATGCACTAAAGGCAGCAACCCACCAAATAGCAAAAGCAACCAACTAAACCTCATTCTACTCAGTTGTCGCCTCCCTCCAGAAAAGGGGTGGCAGACAACCAAATGGATTGAGAGTATTGAAAACCAAATCCAAACCACAAGATACCAAAGCAAATGTACCATTAAATGTAAACAGACGAAGTTACAGAGCATATACAATCTGCCAGTAAGGATCACTGGCCAGCAAACTGGGAATACAATCCAAAACACAGCACTAAGAAAAGAATAGCCAGCGAGATAACACCAGATCCACTGGCAAGGCAAGCAGTACCACACACAGCCATACTTTAGCAAGAAATTAGTCAGTATCAGACAAGGAACAAGTATTAAAATAACCCAAAAAATCATGAGATAGCAAAGGGAGAAGGAATCCAACCCTTGTAGTACAAGGAACACCAATCACAGTGCACATACAAAGAAACTTACCTGTCATGATCATGGCAGGGAATGGGGAGGTGAGGTGGATCTTACCGCTAGGCACTTGAGGCACCACAAGCCTGGTCCTCGGCCATGGTTTAGGGTCATGGCCATCAATAGAGGTAATTATGAAAGCAACGCCCCCGGAACTTGAGACAACACGCGCAGCACGAAAGAGCAAGGAAATCCGAAACCCCAAAGGCAGATATGAGTACAAACAGGCGTACAATCGAGTGTAAAAAGTCGCACACGCAAACGAGGTCCATGGAAACAGCAAATTAACTCTGACAGAGCTTGCGATGAGAGAGAGGAGGGGAGATCTAGAAGGGAGGAGCTAGAGAAAGGGCATAAGGTCTGGTGGTTCATTCATCGCCAAGACAAGCATGAAGAATAAATTCTCTAAATAAAACCTCCAAAATCCCCTCCAACCATGCTCTCTAGGAAAAGAAAATCATGAATGAGATAACGCCCAAAAACCGCACCCCTAAGAACATAAAGCGGGACGGCGAGAAAAAGAGAGGGCGGCACGGTGTGGCCGTGCCACATTGCTGGCCGATCCTCCGTGCTGCAGGCACGGTCGTGCCGGTTGGCGTGGGGGCCCCGTGTTGAATTGCTAGAACTTCCGTACGACGTCGAGCGATCGTTTTCGTGACTTTAAAGTCGCCTCATCGGCACTCATTTATGCTAAATATCGTATATCTTTCCGTTCATTTGGTAAAGTCCCTGAAAATACAGAAAGATGCTATATGAGTTAAATGTATGCTAAAGAAGGTCGACTTGACTCTTTTTTAACACAATCGAACATAAAAATGCAGGAGAAAAGAAGTCAAATAGGGGCTAAAATAAGGTCGAAATAGAGGTTTATTAGGGGCCGCCAAGGTAGTGATACGGGTGGCTAATGGGGAAAGTGTTTGGAAAATCAGAAGTTATGTGAAAGTGGATTTATCTGAGATTGCATATAAATAAGACAATACATGCTTTATTTTTCCCCATAAATTATCATTTTACTTTTTTTTACATCGTGCTAAAATTGAACTTAATATTTGTATTTTACATCCGATTAATTCACACACACACATATGTGTGTGTGTATATATACATAATGTGTGTGTGTGTGTATGTATGTATGTATGTATGTATGTATGTATACGTATAAAAATGTCAAAAACATTATGCCAAAAACTAAACATAAAAAATTATTCCAATTCTTTTGGATTAATCAACTTCTACCGATTATCAAAAAAATCAATTTCTCCCAATTTCAACCCACTTCTACCAATTTTAATAAAAAATATTAACTTCATCTCACTTTAATCCATCTCAACCAACTTCACCAATTTATCCCACCCTCATCTCTCAATGATTTTCCCCCCCTTTTTTTTTTTAAAAAAGGGAAGATGGCCAACGGCCAACAACCATATCATGACTGATAATAACAAAAATACCATGCACCATGATTTTGTACTTTTTTCCCATGTTTTAAGAAGAATAAGAAAAAGACAACACTGGAAACGGATAAAGCAATTTTCACTGAAAAAAAAAGCAAAAAGGGAACCAAAAAAAGGGGCCTCTATGTGATTTATATATATTTTTTAATTAATTAATTAATCAATTTATCAAGTCATGTGTTGTCACCTCCATTTTCTTCTCGAATAACTAAAACGTGTTGTCTGCATCAGCATCGTCGTCTTAATTTTCTTTTCCCTTGCCTTGTTTATATATCCTACTTGGTGTCCATCTAAAAATTTCAGATTGTTATCGCCGAAAAATCCAGTGAGAGCGAAAACTGAGAAATGGAGAAAGCGATCAACAGGCAGAGAGTTCTTCTCGATCATCTTCGTCCTCCTTCATCCTCCGATCACTCCTATGAAGCTTCTCTCTCTGTGAGTTTCCATTATTCTCACTATGTATGAATTATCCGTCCTGTGACCTTGTTGATGCTTCAGTTAGTATAGTTTCCGAGGAATTTGACGGAGTAATGTGATAATTAGCTCGCTAAGTAGCGACTATGAATGTATTTCGATGATTGTGTGTGACGATCGGGATATCGATGGTTCTTGTTGTGATGCAGATTTATTCGCAGATTTATTCTGTTTGTGATTAGAGTGAGGTGATTAGCTTGTTCATGGATATGGGTAAATGTGATTATAATGGAATTCAGTGTGAGAAACCTGAATCATGACGCGGTGTGTTGAATTGGGTTGAATTATTTGGGCCCAGACTCGAAGACATTGCTTTTTGCATTAGAAAAACCAAAAAAATGGGCTCACTGCGGTGGCAATTTGTGATTCTGATTGCTGGGCTTAAATTTATGAAGTTGATTGTTGGCGTTGGAAACATTTATGATGGCTCTCATTGTTGAGGAGGAACTAAGTTGCCTGTTAACTTCTTTTCAACATAGTATGCTGTTTGGCTTCTGCACTGCTCATTTGAGTTTCCGTATTAAAGCAGCTATTAGGTTTCTTTGCTGTAATAGTGGTTCCCTTTTTTTTTGGGGGGGGGGGGGGGGGGGGGGGGGGGCGACATTCATAATTTTCTTCCTGACGGCCATTCTTGAAAGTAGTTCAGAAGGAACCTGTAGGCTTCTTTTGAAGCTAGTTAGCACTTAGCATGCCATGCTTTCTGGCCCGGTATTGTCAGTGTTGACATAAGTTGCTCAATTTGTTGTTGCTCATTTTTGGTACTGGTTCTCGCAGCATGCTCTAAACTTTGTAGCAAGAACAAACAAGTACAAGTTAGATTGTTTTAGTTCCATGTTGTGATTCAAGCAGTAAAGCATCCTGCGCCATGCAGTTTTCTTATGCTTTCTCTGGATTGTGATGGTTGTGACAGGCATCCAACTGTGCAGCTGGAGACTCTTCTGCTTATCACAGGACATCTGCTTTTGGTGATGATGTTGTGATAGTTGCGTAAGTGACTATTTACTCATGTGTGGCTTAGTTGCTAGAGCTCTTACTATGTCTCTGATATACTGCATCTCATACTCTTCAGAGCGTATCGCACTCCACTTTGCAAGTCAAAACGAGGTGGTCTCAAAGATACATATCCTGATGACATGCTTGCGCCAGTTTTGAAGGTAAGTCTGTGCAGTGTGCTTTCAAATGACTGTCTCATGGTGGTTCAAATGAAATGGTGACTGTAGCATGTTTTGATGGATATAGCTGTATCAAAACATCTTAGATCATTAATTTCTTGTGATAATCTTCTTGTTTGTGATTATTACAGGCATTGATAGAGAAAACGAATCTGAACCCTGCTGAGGTTGGGGACATTGTTGTGGGAACTGTTTTGGCTCCTGGAGGTCAAAGAGCAAGTGAATGTAGGATGGCAGCATTTTATGCTGGTTTTCCAGGTAGGACTTTTTTATTTTAACCAATGACAAGAGATTGGAAGCTTTTTAGAAAGCATCTTATAATTCTATCAAACTCATCAGTTATGGTGGAATAGTTTGCCAATCTATCCATTGTCATCACTCATAACTTTTCAGCGATTTGAATCTGGACCGGTGGATCCTGAATTCATAACAAAAAATTGCTATTACTTGCAGTTTTATTGTTTTCAAATTTTCATTTTTATGCACCCCTAATTTTCCTGGTCTATCTAATTTTTATTTTGACTTTCAGTTTGGCCCAAATAAGTCACTTTAGGGTGTGTGATTTTGATTAGGCTTGTATCACAATAGTTCTCTAGCTGACTGGATTTGATTATTGTGAACAGAGACTGTGCCGGTAAGGATAGTGAATAGGCAATGTTCATCCGGGCTTCAGGCAGTTGCTGATGTAGCTGCGGCCATTAAAGCTGGATTTTATGATATTGGTAAGGACTATTGTTAGTAAAAATATGGTGTTGGATTTAAATGTTAAAATTGTGTGCCAATATTATTTGGCAAGCATGGATAGTCGTGAAAACATATTTAATGGGGAAGATAAAACTTTCCAAAATAAGCAAAAGCAAATAAGTCTAAATAGAAAATGTTATGTATGGTTATGGGAAAATGTGCCTTAAATATTATCAGGAAATTATTAATACTAATTTATATATAAAAAAAGGAGTCTTACGAAATGCAATTTTGCACATATAAAGCAATCAGTTCACCAATATGCATTTTATATTAGTGCCTATAGCAATGTTCAATTGCTATCATATCAGCATGCGAACCCCCCCCAAAAAAAAAACCAAATGAGAAGAAGAAAACAACCCAAAGAGAGAGAAAAATAAAGTTAGGGAAAGGAGCGGATTGGACTGCTTTTACGGGAGGGACACAATCCTCTTATGCAAATTTTTGATTTGCAGGCATTGGTGCTGGATTAGAATCCATGACAGCAAACCAAATGGCTTGGGAGGGATCGGTGAATCCCAAGGTAAGCGCTAAATTCTCCATTCTCTGTATGATCATGCTCATGAATGAATCTCTGTCCATTTTAGAGGGGATTTTACGGTGATCTAATCATTAGCTCTTGCTTTGTTCTTACGTCTGTGCAGGTAAAAGAGTTTGCTAAAGCCCGAGACTGTCTTCTTCCAATGGGTGTGACATCAGAAAATGTTGCTGAACGTTTTGGTGTTACCAGGGAGGAGCAAGACCAGGCTGCAGTAAGTTACATGATGTTGTGGATGTGTTGTTTTTGTTGTTTCTTTTACAAGATTGACTCATTGATTTCTTTGGGCGTGAGCTAGGTGGAGTCTCACAGGAAGGCTGCCGCTGCCACTGCAGCTGGGAAATTTAAAGATGAAATAGTTCCAGTACACACTAAGGTAATTTCCATCTTACATTATTAGTTTTGTTGAATTGTTTATGCTTTTTGCAGCTACTGTCTCCCTTGCACTTATCCATCCTTTGCCTCTCTTCTAGGTTGTGGACCCCAAAACTGGGGATGAGAAGCCCATTACTGTAGCTGTGGACGATGGGATCCGGCCAAACGCAAGTCTTTCTGACCTGGCAAAGTTGAAGCCTGTTTTTAAAAAGGATGGGACAACAACTGCTGGTATAGAGCTCAGTAAAACAATTTAAGGTTAAATCCTTCCGAGTAATTTTCATCCTTCCAATTTTGCATTGTAGGAAATTCTAGTCAAGTGAGTGACGGTGCCGGAGCTGTTCTACTAATGAAAAGAAGTGTTGCCATGCAGAAAGGGCTCCCAATTCTGGGTGTATTTAGGTATGACTTCAGTGCCATTTTATCTGGGTTCTCCACTTCTTGCTACCACCCCTTACTTTTGTTTTTTTTTTTTTTTTGGGGGGGGGGTGTGGGGCTTAGTGGAGGTGAGGGAATGATGTGGTTTGCGTTGCCGAGAGATTGCTGCTTCTTGCCATGGCAAGTAATGTGTTGCATATGGCCTAAGACAGAAAGGCTTCAGTAGGTGATCCCTGATGATGTGATCTTTGAAGGGGCAAAAACCGTGAATATTGTGGCATTAAATTTAAATCCAGTTGTGTAGCGTAATTATGGACAACTTAATTGAATCTGTTCAAGATATTGATTGATTGTCATGGTCTTACCGTGTTCTAATCTGTACATGTTTTGTCTCCATCATCCCCTGTATCTGGGTCGATAACTTGCGCATATCGTTCTATGGGATAAAGATGCTAAACGGCCAGATGCTAAGCAGCCAGCCCTTAATTAGGGGCTGTTCTATTTAGCTTACCTTCTCCAGATTTCATATTTATACAAATTTATTCAGATTGCAGACTTAGATATATTTTGATGGGTTCAAATTATTAAACTCAATTATCATCAGATTGCCCAGATTTCACCTTCCATATTTTAGACCTTTATAATTTTTTAAAGTTCCTCCAGAGTTTCTCAATTTGTCGGAGATTTACTGGGAATTCATATTGTACATTTACATTCCAAAACCTTTTCTCAACTCTGAGCAACATAACTGGACGCTGAAGTCATTGTAGTGCAGCCTTCGGAAGCATGTTCCATGCTTGCTTTCTGTGGATCTCTTTCAATGTTTCCAATAAGCGTAGAAGCATGAATGCAGCAGGCATTGCAACCTTTCCTTGTTTGATTATGGTCAAAATTTTTTCCTTTGGGCAACAGAAAGGAAGAATAAAATTCTTGTGCTTAGGCTATAAAGGTCCAATCTCCTGTGCCAGTCCGTGGCCCCTCACTCTCTATCGGCCTCCCTCGTCCTCTGGTGGAAATATACGTGTCTTTTGGGGGGTGGGTCTCTGCACTGTTTGTCATATCTTAATTCCTTCATGCTTCTGATTTTGGGTCCTGTACATTTGACTAGGTAATTACTGGAGTAGCTCAGAGAATTTGCTGTTTGTTGTCTCTCTTACCTTTTTTTGGGATTCATTTATCTTTATGTTCCCTCGGTTTTTTTTTTTTTTTTTAAATAATGATGGTGTTACTGGGACTTCGTATTCATCGTTGTTGGACTTCATCACCTCTGTAGGACATTTGCTGCTGTTGGAGTGGACCCTGCGATCATGGGAATTGGCCCGGCTGTTGCAATTCCAGCTGCTGTCAAGGCCGCTGGCTTAGAACTAGATGACATTGATCTTTTTGAAATAAATGAGGTGAGAGTTGAGCCAGGGTGCTGAGGCAGAGTTAGATTCTCAGGATATTATATTGATGTTACATTTGTTTTGTTTGGGTGTCTAAATGACTTTTCTTCTCTATGATCTTGCTTTAACAGGCGTTTGCCTCCCAGTTTGTTTACTGCCGTAAGAAGTTGGATCTTGACCCAGAAAAGATCAACGTAAATGGGGGGGCTATGGCACTCGGCCATCCTCTAGGAGCAACAGGTATCGTGCACTATACATTGCTCCTAACACATTCCAGTTATTTTGGCCCTTTATGCTCATCACTTGAGTTTTGTTTCCTAGTCATTTGGGAATGTATTGATGCTGTTAGCTGAACCGAGGTGGGATTATGTGCTGGTGGAAAGACTTCTTTGTTTGTTTGTTTGTTTTGTAAAATGTTTTCCATTTGGGAGACAAACTGTTGATCAGATACTGCCAAAGTTGGATTTTTAATTGGTTCAGACAGATTTACCAGATGCTTCATTCTAGGTTGAAAATTTGGATTATATATGATTTGGACAGTGAAGAGGGAATCTATGAACCCTAATAACAGTCTAATTTGTTTGCCGATGCCCCAATATGGATGGACAAAATCTGATGCCTGAGAGTGAAGAAATTGCCACGTTGGTCGCGTTTTTGATATGCCAAGAATATAAACTGTGGGAACTACTTGGCATAATTTATGATAAAAGAGCTGGTTAATGTATGCTGCTGGAGATATGGCATTGCATGTCTGGTACTCATGGTTTTGTTGCAGATGCTGGCTCACTGTATACTGCTGTGGGCTGTTGCTAAGCCAGTGTCCCCATAACCAAATTCTTCAAAGTTGTTTAGTCTAAAACTATGTGCTTCAGAATGATCAATGTCCTATTATCTGCCTGAAAATAATCTTCTTTAGGCTCCCTGTAGACCTTAATTTTAATATGCAGATTGATCTATAAAGGTAGGCCTCAATTCTGCATCATAAGTGCATTGACTCTGGCATGCTGATTGTTATAGGTGCTCGTTGTGTTGCTACCCTGCTGCATGAGATGAAGCGCCGTGGGAAAGACTGCCGGTTTGGAGTTCTGTCTATGTGCATAGGTATGGATCCCCGTTCCTGTTCTCTTCCCAAATCATGACCTATAAATCCCACCTTGGGCGGGGTGTGTCTCTGATGTGAGTTGCTTTTCCATGCGAGGAGGAGTTAAGAGATTGTTTATGTTACACCTTAGATGTGAGCTCTCCTTTTTTTTTCCCCTTCCCCCCAGAGCATTGACTGCTTGCTACCTCACAAATAAAAAGGAGCAGACAGTTATATTTTGCCTAGTCCTTTATAATCCAAATTTCATAACTTCACGATTGGATGCTGCTTGGTACCTACCAGCAAAGAGAAATGAAGTAGTAAACATTTTTTCCTAGTCCCCTGCGATCCAAAACTCTTTTAGCAATTGGCAAGTGGCCGACAATCATAATGCATGCTTGTACATACAATCTTCTGAATGAAACTGCAACTGCAGGCACTGGGATGGGAGCAGCTGCTGTTTTCGAGAGAGGAGCTGCAGCTGATGAGCTGTGCAACGCCCGTAAAGTGGAATCCCATGGTTTGCTTTCCAAAGATGCCCTATAACTTGTGAAGTTCCTAAATCGTGCTGTTATCGTTGCTGTTGGGGAATGGGGATCACGTCTATAATGTTGAGTTGGTGCGGTTGTTATATGTTATATGAAGTCTTCACGCATGCATGAAAGCTTCTTGTATTATGGTATTGAATTTGTAACGGAAATCATATATTTGACGTTTGATCGTTTATGTAGCCAATAAGCAATGCAATGAGGGTTTTACTTCTACGACGAGGGGCACCAGTTAATCAAGACGGGTTTTGAAATGAAGTTCTGTATAGATTTTAAGGGCTTTGTTGGCTAAACCGTTTTGAGTCCCTCGTTGGCAGCTGTTTTTGTTAGGGTAGTAAAGAGGCATTTAGGGGGTATTTGGTTACAAGAGCTTTTTGGAGAAAACGAGCTTTTTGGTTAGTCAAAACAGCTAAATTGGTATTTGATTGAAGAGCTGTTTTGAAAAGCTGTTTGGATTCGAAAAACTCTTTCTCAAAAGGCACTTTCATTAGCCTTTCGAGAATAACAGTTTGTGAAACTCAAGAGTGTGAAAAAATTACACTATATGCTATTAGCCTTTTCTAGTGATATTTGATGTTGTGTATTATTTAAATTTAATATATATAAGATTAAATCATTTGAATATATAAATTTCAATTTATAATAATAAAATATGTAGCAAATAACAAAATAATATTTTAAGATATAATTATCATATACATAGATATGTACAAGTTGAAAAGGAAAAAAAGATTAATAAGAATACAAGTTATATACAACTAATAGCAAATTAAAGTTTTATCAATAAATTTAATTTAAACACGTCAATTTAATTTTCTTGGAAAAAAATAAGATAACTAGTAAATAAAAAAATATTTTAATTATACAGTAATTTAGAGATAAGGGCACAAGTGAAATTTTGCTGAATATCTTTTTTAAAAACAGTTAATTTTACCAAATATTTCTTTTATAAACAGTTAATGCAAACAACTAATTCTAACAGCTAACAGCTAATACAAACAGTTAACAGTTGTTTACCAAATAGGGCCTTAAATTTTTGCATTTGTGATTATACTGCATCATCTTATGTCGCTTCGAGTTGAGCTTTGTTGTTAAGATGGTCTTCTTATGAATTTGGAATTCGAGGGGTGAGTTCAACGTTAACAACGTAACACACCTTGCAATGTTGGCTGAGGATATTTTCTAATTTTCTGTGATCAAATGGCACGAGTCTCTGATTAATTAGCTCACGAATATCAAATCAAGTACCATATACGCCCTTGCTTTCAGATGATCCTAGAAAGTAGAAAGTGAGAAGTGGGATTAGCTGCTCAGGAATATCATGACTCATGAACACCTGCCTGAGAATTCACTTAACATGATGTTATTTCAATCGGGTTTCTACTGTAACAACTTCAGAAGTTTCCATGCCTATGGCTTTTGGCATGAATTCCATGTATACTTGTGTGAGTATGGGGGTTTGCTTTAACCCTGGATGTTCTACACCATCTAATAATTATTGACCGTTTGCATAAACTATATATGGTAGCTGTTTACATTAGTTGTTTTAAGAAAAAAATGTTCCATTAAATTAGTTATTTCGGATCAAATTATTAACCAAAATCTTATTTTTCAAAAAGCTAAAGCCTTTTCAAATAAGATTCTTGAACTCAAAAAACTCTTTCTAAAAGTTAATATATTAAACATCCAAATTGGTTTTTTAAGTACGTCAAACAGTTAATTTGAGTCTAAAAAGTTCTCAAAAAAAACTCTTCACTAGCAACCTCATAACGTAATTGTTCTTTTTGCTCTTGCAAGGAAAATAATCTCTATATGCTTCATGGTCTAAATGAGTTGAACCAACACTAATATTACCATCTTTATAGCTCAAAGTAGTTAAAATTTAACTTAATCTGAATATTTATTAAATTGAATTTAAAGGCTAGTAAAATTTCACCCAAATTTATTAAATTCGTTATTGTCCTCCGCGTCACGGGCACATCACATGTCTCATGTTACATGTGTTAATTTTGCGTAATTTGAATATTTATAATTTGACATTTTGACTAATGTTAAAATGTTATAAATAAGTCTAATAGACTAATATATTTTCAAGGAGTCTAACAGATAATTTAAACAGTAAAATAGCCCCAAAAAAATCAATTGAGCTTATGTGAATTTATTTACCTAATAAATTACTCCTTTTTTTTGGGGATGCTATACAAATCTAATATCCAGAATAATTGTAATTTGAACTAAAAACTTGTCCGAAGAGGCCAGAGGCAAACAGTACGCCATTGTGTTGTCTACGCCCCCATGTACCTATTAGAGCTGGGAAAAGCTGACCCGACACGATTATCGATCCGAATCCGACACGAAATTAAGTAGGTTTGGGTATAAATTTTTGACCCGTTTAATTAAATGGGTTGACACGTTCAACCCGTTTAATTAAATGGGTTAAGTTCAGGTCGAGATTCTCGACAGAAAAAAGTACCTATTTAACCCGTTTAATTAAATCAGTTAAATAAGTCAACTTATTTTGTCATTTTTTATTTATCCATTTACTTGTTATTACATCACTAAGAATATAAAAATTTTTAGAAATTATGAATTATGACAAATCTGGGGCATTTCAAAGAGTAATTATTTAATGTGATATGTAAACTTAATTTTAACACTGTAACTACGTATTAGTTGGAGATATTAAATGCGTAAATAGTCAATTAAGCGACTGAACTTAACGTGTTTATTTTAAACGGGTTAAGCGGGTCAACCTGTGTAAAAATTAAATAGGCATAGGTCAAGATTTTTCAACCCGTTTAATAAACGCATTAGGTTCAGGTTGAGGAATTCTAAACCCATTTAAATTCGACATGAACGCAAATCCGGTACGACACGACATATTAGCCAGCTCTAGACTAGCTGTTCATCCACATTCATATAAATACACACTCCAATACCAGACACACAAAGTACACAAGAGAAGAACATCCATTATCCATACAAATACTTCAAAGCCACCTCCGGCAATCTCCGAACCTGCGTTGCACCGCTTTCTCTCTCCTCTCGCCGTCTTCACTGATGGAGGATCAGAAGAATCCGGCCTCTCGTCGTCCTCCCAAATCCGGTATACATCTTCATTCTGTTCGTTGTATTTCCCCCCCTTTTTTTTGAATTTTCTAGTGGTGTCCATTGTTATTCGATTCGTGCTGCGTAATTCGATCATCCTTAATCTCTTGCCTGATCCTCTTTTTCTGGGCGGTAGATGATGTGTGGTTCGGAACATGAATCTGATCGCTTTGTTATCTAGGTTTTCATGATTATTTATTTATTTTTATGTGAATTCTTGGAAAATTCAGGTTGAATTTAATTTTTGTACTTGTAAAGGGAATTTGCATAATTTTGATTGGTATAATTTTAACCTAGAAATTTGAATTGCTAGGGTTTAATATTTGTCGTTTAATTTCGATATGCCTAATCTCAATTTCAAGAGATATATGTAAAGCTGCAACTGTTTATGTTGTTTTTGGGTCCAATACTCCGTTGAAAAGAAAAACTCGGCAAAGTTGTTATTTTTCTGCTTAGCAAAGTTCTTAGTAGAAGTTTTATTGGGTAAAGTTGGCTTTGAGTCGGGTGTCTGTTATGTATTTATTGTTTTGATGTGATTATGTTACGAATTTTGTGTACAGGGGCCCATGACAACGTGCATTCTATGAATGCTAATCAGATCTTGGTTATTCCTGACACTCCTGATAGGGTATCGAAACAGCACAAGAATATTGGCAAGGGACTGGTGCCTATATATGCAGCTTCCAGTTCAAAAAATTCAGTGATAGCAGATAAAAGCATTTTGGACAAACCAGGTCAACTTCTACGTGACGGCGGACAGAATTCTGCAGTGCAGTATCGCCATTCGGGCAATTTTGGTGGTGTTGCTCAGACTCAGGTTGTGGACCGCTTTGTTGATCCTTCGTCATTTTTCAAGAATGCATCAGCATCCAGAACGGTTGAAGACAAGGTCGTTAAAGATGCAGGCAGACATCATTTTAACCAACAGCACAAAGAGGGTGGCAGAGTTTCCCGTTCAGGATTCTCTGGAGTACGTCATCATCACAATGGAACTAGTGGCTTATTCTTCGTCGAACGTGGAGAGCTTGCAAAATCTTCCGATATAGCCGCGAGAAAGGAATTGGGGGTGCAAAAAACGAATAGCGTATGTCACCTTGCCGATGATGGTCGACATACTGCTGAAGATTCTTTCAAGTCTGCCGGAAATGACAGTAAGGGGAAGGCAAAGATTGGTTATGATAAGCCTATTAATTCTGATGCTGATATTACGGAAGGGCATGATAACATTTCTCATGTGGCCGCAGAGCATAATCTGCATAATTGTGTCTCAAGGCCTCTTCAGTCCACCAGATCACCCAGTACGACTAGACGGATAATGTTGGTACGAAATGGGTGTATTTCCCCACATAATACAGCGAAGGTCAAGCAGGCAGCAGAGAGCTCGGTTAATGATCATGCAGCTGTTAAGAATGTTGTATCCAGTGGTTCTCATCATGTAATTGATGTTGATGAAGTTGTGGCTAAAGAAAGAGCTGCAACTCGAGCCAAAGGAAAAGGGGTGCTAGTTCATCCTTGTTTGCCAAACAGCCATGAGGACAGGTACATTAACTTCATATTGTTGTTTCCAGTTTTGAGGACCCTATTGAGGTTTCTAGTCATGGATCTTGACCCTGTTTGGCAAACAACTGTTAGGTATTAGCAGCTGTTAGGTGTTAGCTGATTGTATTAGGTGGCAGCTGTTTGAATTAGTTGTTGGAGTTAGTTGTTTGTAGAAGAACTGTTTGGTAAATTTAGCTGTTTCTAAGAAAAATATTTGGTAAAATTCCATTTATATCATTATCTTTCAATTACTTTTTAATAGAATATATTTTTTAAATTTATTGGTCATCTTATTTTCTTTTTAAAAAGAATTGAATTTGTATCATATGTATAAATTAACTTCATTTGTGATCACTAAAAATAAAAATTTTATTTATAAGACTTTACTTTCTTACTAATTCTACATAACTTGTATTCACGATTTATCTTTTTTTTTTTCCCCAAATTGTACTTATATAAATGATGCCTATGTTTTATAACTCTATTTTGTTATTTATTAGATCTTTTTGGGTTAAGGATTGAAATTGAAATTGAAATTTATATGAATTTTTAATGACTTTATCTTCACTAAATTCAATTTATCTAGAACATAGTATCAAATGTTACTATTTTGTATCAATCCAAAGCTCATTTTCTACATAATTGGAAGGGGGACTGAATAATCTGAAGTTTAAATATCAAACATTCATAAAAGTGTTTGGTGAGAGAACTAAAGAAGCTTGATATAATACACTAACAAAATCTACACCAAAAAATACACAACTTGGCTAAAACAATGTAACAACGAAGGAGATAATGCAACTTCAATAGTTTGTTTTGGCCCCCTCCAAAAAAAAGAAAAGGAAAGGCATCTACTCTTGTTAATTGTCACAATCTAATTGGGTTCCAATGCTACTGGGATAAGCCTTCAAGCAATACTTTATGGTACTCTGTGCTTTTCCTATTTCATAAAAACAATATTAAATGAATATAATTTAATGACATGTAGTGTAATTTTTTAAAACTATTGAGAAAATGTGCCATTTCTACAAAAAATATTCTTTTAAAAAGACTAATGAAAATAGCCTTTTTAAAAAGAGTTGTATGGGGCCAAACAACTGTTTGCCAAATACCTATTTAGCTATTTGACTGGGTCAAAACAGCTAATATGCATCCAAATGGCTGTTTTTCCCCAAAAAGTTGTTGTTACCAAACATCCCCTTATTTTGCTAGAAGACGTGCACTGTTTTCATTTAGTCTGACTCCTTTAGGTTCAAAAGAATGGCTGATGGAAAATTTTTGAAGTGCGAGGATATATGTGGTCATAAAATGTACTGAACTACTCAACTTTGAGGTGGATGTATATAATTGAAATTGCTTGTAATAAAAATATAAAAATATATGAAGGCAATCAGTTATTCGTCAAACATCATGAGGAGTAAAAGCCCACTGCAGATGCAACTTATCAAGGGAAAAAGAGGTAAGAAAAGAAAGCGTATCATGGATCTTGTTGTGGATCTAGTTGTCACCTGCCTTATTCTAGACTTCTAGTGATTGGAGATACTGTTTATGTGAGTCGTCAAATATGGACTTATGATATAGTTACCTTGTTGCCTGCCTTGTTACTTGGTTTTAAATTGTTAATCAAGTACCTTGTTATCTGCCTTATTGCTAGTAACCTTTTGAACAAATTAAAAGTAAATAGATAACCTCGGAATCCGATTCGATTCACTTTGTTAACAAGGTTACTTCAAAATATGGGAACAAGGTACTCCTACACATGCAAAAAAGGTATCCCTTTTCCTAGCTGCAATTGGGGTAAATGCAAATGCCAGAATCCGTTAAAACGAGTGAATGGGTTACTTAAATATAACCTTGTGAGAAATAGTGAAAGGCCTTTTCATTTCATTTTACATGTTTTTCAAATATGTTTCCACTGCAATCCTCTTCTTCATACTGGCATAGGAAGTAGTTATTAATTTGGTTAAGTCAATAATTGCTTGTGCTTAGGTGCGCGTATGAAGTATCCATTTCAAGCGCAAAAATGTGGCTACTTCCTTTTATTGGCTCAGCTAGTCTTTATAGGTTTTTTTTTTTTTTTTTTTGGGGGATTCGTCTTTCTCCTCTTCTCGTTTGTTTTTCTCCTCTTCAATATGCTAACATTTAGTGTGCCTTTCCTCTCATGTTTTTTTAACCCGTGATGCAAATGGGATGTTCTATGCCTAAAATAGTTTGCGCCTAAACAATATTAGAGTAAAGATTGTGGTGTGCTACAAAATAACTCGTCACATTATGGCTCTCTAGAATATTAGGTACTTTTGTTGTAGTTTCCTTATTGGATTAATATTTTGTTTCCCATTTTAGCATGCTCTAGAATTTTTTCTTGGTCGTAGGGCGGGAAACCAAATTAGGCCATTATGTTAACATATTATTGCCATGGATGGTTGTTTACGGCTTGTCTACAGAATCAAAGGCACAGGGTAGCAGACAGAATGTCAAACATTTCATTCAAAATTTACATATACCATTGCATTAAACGGAAAAAGAAAAGAATCTTAGAGAGCCCGTATAAAATGCTTTATTTGATACTTCATACTTGCACATCACTTTTCAGGATCCGCTGAAGTGTGATTTTGCGTTTGCCTCATTTATTGCTATTCGCCAAATCTTTGTGGTTATTTCATGGTTCTGGAACCCATTATGAATGTACTCTGGCATATTTGTCAGCTGAATTCAGTCTCATATTGAGCACTAAAACCCCTTTTTTTTTTTGGGGGGGGGGGTGGGAGGGAGAATAACTTATCTTCATTGCGGTACGGGAAACATACAGCTGCCTTTGTCTCCAATATGGAATTTTGATTGTGTGACTTTGTTAGTTGCGGGAAGGAAACAAATAACTTGAAATGGCCTTATATCTTCTTGGTTCTTTCCGTCCCCAAAAAATCCATCAATCTGACACTTAGAGCATTTTAGGTTACTACTGCGCACTCTTTATTTTTCTTTTGAAACATCTTTTATTTAATTTCTGTCTTTAAAGTTCTGTTATGAAAGTAATATCAATATGCATCTTTATTTGAAATATGCGTTTGCTGTTTATTTTTCGTGTAAGGTGTAAACATTATGAGTCCTTGTAGTTAAAAATGGAATCCCGTTGTTTATTTTTTTCCTTCTTCTGCTTCCTTCCCGCCAATGGATTTCTGTTCACTAGTCTTCTTGTGAGGATTTCTGTACATGTTTCGAGTATATGTCGAAGCTGATTAGAGTTATATTTCTGTTGTTCTTGCCTCAATATCTGGTGCCACTGAAGGCTGGCGTGGACAATGCAGTATGTATTTTGTTTAACTTATGTCCCGGCGAACTGATTGTGAAGTTCATCTTTACAGGAGAGGTGATGCTGGATGTTTAGCTGATGAGCGGGGTAAACGAAAATTTCAGGAAACTGAGTGCGCAGTTGGACAGGGCAATACTAGCATCTTGAATAACACTCTTCTGGGAAAATGCTTATCATCTGAATCAGTGGCTGTGCTCAATGGAGGTCTGTTCCGCACACCAAGCACATCTACTAAACGACAAAAGAAGCATGAATCTGATTCGTGTAATCTGCAAAAGAAAGCAGAGGTAATATGCTTGAGTTCATGCGGTGAATCATCAATGTCAAATTCAAGGATAGATCATGGCTCTCGTTCTCAGAGAGCTATGGGTTCTCCAATAGTTATTGGTGAAATGTCTCCCGAAGTGAGAGAGAGTGAATCTCAAAGCGAAGCTAGGGCACTACAACTTCAAGCTGATGAGATGTTGGCTCATGAACTTCAGGAACAACTGTATAATGAAATCCTAGAAGCTCCAAATGGCGAGGTGCCTTACTTTTCTGCTTCTCCTTTTAGGTTCCTGAGGTTCCTTTTTGGACTATTTTTAATTTAATTTTAATTTTTTCAACTGTTCATGTATGCAATTCCATAGTAGGGGCAAGGCTGGGTAAACCGAAACCTTCTCCTCCCCCGCCCCCCAAAAAACCAAAAGAAGGAGCATTTTGTCCTGGTTGGCCTTGGAGTTTGTCTCATTTTAATTTCCCATTTGTTGTGCTTCTTCATCTCTGTTTTTGCTGATTTCCACTGATGCTTCTTTTCATAATGTGGAATAAAAATGTAATAGGCTATTTCACCATTAATCTGGGAACAGCCACAACAGCAGGTCGACAATGTGCAGCATGCTTCAAGAGGCCATCATTCAAATGCTCCTGTAAGTTCTCTGAATCTTGATGCTAGCAGCTTTGTTTTTTTATGAATCATGAAGTTCCTTTGAAGTAATTAGTTAATAAGAGGAACCCCACCTCTCTTAGGCTGTAACTTAGATGTTGCAGTGAGGGGGTTGGCAGTTGATATTTCAAGTGTATTTTCCATATCCTTGTATCTATGACCAAGATGTATGCACTAATTGTGAAGTTATAAGTCACCTGCACTTTTGGTGGATCCTCTTTCTTTAGTAATCTGATCTGCTGTGCATTTTTCAAATGTGACAAAATAATGCACTCGATGGCGGATCAAGAGTCTTGAAGATGTCCCACTTCGATCTTTCTAAATTTTGATAATACCAGTTAATTTTAGTGGGTATCCACTTAACTAATATTAACAATTTTTTCTACACTGAATATTTTTCCGGCCAACCGTTGCTGTCTGGGAATGCATTGTTGCAAAAGTTGAAGGGTGTCTGCCTCATCTTTCTTTATGTTTGCTTGGTGGATTGCTTGACTTTGCTTGAATTTTTGGCCCAACTTACCAGCAAGGAAGACATTTGTTTAGTGAAGAAGCAAAATTCTTGTGTAACTGAGGGCCTATTTGGTTCACTAGAAGTGGAATGAAATGGAATGGGACTTGAAAGTTGAAACCTGGAAAAATGGCATGATCTTTGATATCATTTGTTTGGTTTATAGAAGGAATGGAATCGATATCATTTTCACTGTTTGGTTTAGATATTGAATGGAACCAATTTTTTTATTTTTTCCTTTTTTAATCAATATAAATTATTTTTAGGTCCTTTTTTGGGGGGGGGGGGGGACATAGATGTCAAATATTTTCCTCCCTGATCTTTCTTTGTCCTCCCTGTACTTTCTCTCTCCTCAGAGATCTGCTGTGCTTATCTTCCTTGCCACCACCGTCCTTTGCTTCGTCCATTCCCCCACCAGTGTTGCCCAGACCGCCAACAACTCCTCTTCCATCTTCCTTAGCACCATTATTTGAATCTCACTCCACCATCCTCCTTCTGTTTCTCCTGCTGATTCATCAGAGACAACCACGAAAACCGTTACGGTATTCCTAGCGCCGTCATCCTCTCCAGCGGATGCCAAAAAAAAGAACGTTGACAGAAAATATGAGAAAAAAGGTAAAGTAGTTTGGAAATGGGGAGGAGAAAAAGATCTACAAATCTATTTGAAGAAAGAAGATCAGAAACTAGTGGGAGCAGAAGAAGATCGGAAACGGGAGAAAAGAGAAAGAAGATCGAAATTTTTGGGGGTGTAGGTGGCCATAGGAGCGGTTGTGGTGGTCGCTAGCGGTGTCTTCTCTCTGGCGCCGGTGGACGACGTCAATTTGGTTGGCCCCCTCTTCTCTTCATTCTCTCTCTTAGGTTTAGTTAGGGTTTGGGGAATATTGAAGAGCAAAGATGAACAACATAAAATATTTTTTTCTTTTTTTTCATGAAATATCTTGATACTACGTGAGGTAAGGGGATTTGATTCCCCTCATTTTGAAACCCCTCTCAAATGAGGGGAATCAAATCCCTTAGAAATGGGGGGAACTTGATACCCTTGTATATCAAGTTCCATACCTTTGAAAGCTCATCCAAACACAAGGTATAAAGGTATCAAGTTCCGTTCCTAAGTCCTAACAAAAACATTCCCTGAAAGTTTTGGTTAAGCTCTAAGTAGATTGTCCTTGTATGTTGTCTTAATTACTTTGGTCTTCATTGAGCGTCAACTCAAAGGCTGTCCCGTGGTCACATGTTCTACTATTTTTGTCCTTGTGTATTGTCTTAATTTCTTTGGTCTTCACTGAGCCTCCAAGATTTAGGTGGAACGCCCTGGTATGTTGTCTTAATTACTTGGGAGTAGGCATGGACCAGATACTGGTAACCACTGTTCTGAGAAGTGTGAAAGCTGTTCTAGTATTTTTGTAAAGATAAAGGAGAAGGAAGTAGATTGCTCAAGGTTGGAAGCATGTTCTTTGCGTGTGAGGGGTTTCACCTCTCTTCTTGTGCCTTCCATTCAAATGAGAATTTTCTTTGGTGTGTTATAAGCACCTAGGCAGCGTGTCGTTCGTAGAACCTCGTGATTCCATTGCTTGTGATGGATGCTTTTAGCTCTTTTTTGGTGACTGAAGTAAAAACCACTCTAGTGTTTTGGTAGTTTTTTACTGCAGAATTACTTTCTGGAAGGGAATTATTGGTAAGAGATTCTGTTACATTTGTTGTAGAGAGCTATCCCTGCAATACATATGAGAAGACAGTCTCAATCCCAGTCTTTACGCAGCCGTTTACTCCGTCGAGGACCTCAAGCACGGTTACCCACATCAAATGTAGCAAGGTTAAGGAGTCGCATTCATCGCCATTCGTTGGGGCGACTTGGGAGAAGGAATACGCTATTCCCTTCAGATATGGATTTGGAAATGGTATTGCCTTCTTGTTCTCGATCTTGCTAGCAGCTAGTTAGTAGTCACCTATCAACTGTCTTAATAATGCAACAAGTCCATGCTTGCGTGTGTCCTATTTTTCTGCTTATGTTGATGGTTAATTGCTTATCAGTACTGTATTTGTTTTAAAAGATTTCAAATAAGCAAAGTTATTTCCTTATTTTTTGGGGACCTAATGCTACTTGATATTAGCATTTAAGGCATCTTTTATCTAACGCGTTTCTAACGATCAGCTCGGCGAAAATACCGTCCTTATTTTCTTTTTTTTGAGGATCTCTTGGAATTGGTCTCTTTACGAAAAGAATGCATGCAGGGGTAAGATTATCTAGATCCACTCAGACCCCACAAAATGGGACCCACATTGGGAGTTGTTGGTTGATGCTGATCAAGACGATTTTGTTTTTTATATTTTAATTATTAAGCAAACCATTGTGTCCTCTAAAGTTCCTTAGTTCTCTCTTGCTAGTAAAAGAAAGTGATCTTTTTCATTTTTTCTGCTTCATTTTTTAACTATTAGTATGTAGGATCAAGTTTCAATCTATAATTTTTCTATTTTTGTTTGATGGAATGTCATTGCTACTTCATTGTAATTTTTCTGGTGGTCTCCAGCTGTGTGTAGATTATCCTCTGTTACTGGTCTTATCTTTGCCTCTTGTTTTTGATGGCCTGGCTTGCTGATGCTATTTTAGACGTTGCAACTTGTTCATATTTTCACGGACTTTAAACAGGTTCTTGCCTTATGTTGGCTATGCTACTGTTTTATTGAATTTAGACAGTATGTATTGTCTGATTGTTTGTGTTGATTAGTTTTGTCCATTTGAAGGAGGCATGGAACATGCTTTTTATTTTTTGTGCAGTTGCTTGTTCTCTTTCATTGGTCTCTTTTTTGACAGATGTTTGTGCGTATTGCAGAGAATGGGATTGTTGGAGGCATTGGAAGCTGTGGTCAACGATGATATTAGAATGGTTACTCAGCTGCTTGATTCTGATCGGGAATTCAATGAGTAAGTTCTTGGCCTAGACTTTGTTTAGGATGTCTTGGCTGCTGCTTAAGCAGGATTAGTTTTCGTGTATTTTGTATGCATCATTACAATTTTCGTGTATTTTGTATGCATCATAATTTCAAATTATTACGCTTTTTTGAAAATGGATTTCCTTTATTGTAAAAGTCTTGTGGACTTCTTGATTGTCAACCTAGAGCACCATATATGCCTTTTGCCTGCTGATGCTGAATGCCTTTCCTAAGTATTTTCTTTGCTCTTAATTGGTGGAATTTTTTTATTTTATTTTTTTTTTGTGTGGGATTTGGTGCATTTATGGGCTATTTTTTCTTCCAATTTCATCAGTAGTCTTGAAGTTATAACCGTATTTTGTTATGGTTGTGGGCTTAAATGTGGGATTTGGGTATTGATATGGGTGGTGTAGCATGCCTTAATGGTCTTTTTAAAGGTTTGATATACTTGTAATGATGATTCTTGATCTACATTCTTTGTCGCACCCTGTAGAAACGAACTCATCTTCTTCACTTTCGCTTTTTCTTTTGCGTTTCTTGAAGACTTGAACGGTTGAACCCTCCCCTCTCAAACTGGTTGGGGTATTCGGGGATGCCAAGCCATGCATATCTTCATATTAAAATGCATTAGATATTTACTGCAGTCATTGTGGAGTTTTCTTAGACTTAATAGTTCATTCTCATTTTAGAGTTCTCCTCTTCTCCAGTGCACAGAACAAAATTTTTAATGTTATTGCATTTACATCTTTGAACTCTCTCTGTCCCCCCTCCCCCCCGCCTCTCTCTGTCTCTCTCTCTCTCTCTCTATGTATGTGTGTGTTGCCCCCGGGGGGGGTCCCGTAATCTTTGCTGGCAGAATAGCAAGCATAATTGAACTGTAGCTACCAAAAATAACCACCATCACCACCTTTTGGGGATCCTATCAGATAGGTCATGCAGCAGCTATCATGGTTCTTTTTAAGATTTTAAATAACATATAGTTGTAATATGCTTTGAATTATTTCCTTGCCCTAGACTAATGGTCATGCTATAGAACCAATTTAAGTGGATGAAAGGTGTATCCAAAAAGAGAAATGGTGCTCGCAATGTTAGTTGTGGTTACTAGTGGGATCCACGTCTTATCAATAGTATCGTGAGTGTTTGCTACAGCCAATACTAGACGATGACGCAGCAAACCTATAGCAGATGAAAAGTGGTGTCTAATCTTAAATGTGTGTGATTATGTCTTTTAGGAAAAGATTCAACCATGTATTTATGTAGCATGAACGATCACACTAACTAGCACCTGCCCCACTTTTACTCGGCTTGTGTGATTTGCATGTGCTTTACGCTGAACCTCCAAAGTATTACTTCGCCTTTCCATTTTTGTCTTTCCCTTTTTTTGGGGGGGGGGGGGTTGGGGTTGATGGTATTTGTTCCCTAATGCCTATGAAGAATAAAATTTGATGGAGTATACATACAGCTAAGTTGGATATTGAAAATAGAGATGCACATAGTTTTATGATGTTGTGCATTGCTGAATCGCCTGCACTTTTCTGGTTCACCTATGTCTATGCAGAAATGACTATGAAATGCTATTGGCTCTTGATGAGAACAATCATCAACATCTTGGTGCATCCGTTGCTCAGATTGGCAACCTTCCAGAGTCTGTGGTACAAGTGAGTATCTAATCAGAACAATATCATCACCAGTGCACTGGTGGATGGTGAAGAGGCGCGATTCTTGAGTGCTAAATGGTGTACTATACTTTTTACAGAATGATTGCTCTGAAGCTTGTTCCATTTGTCTTGAAACCCCAGCAATTGGGGACACCATACGGCATCTGCCTTGCTTGCATAAATTTCACAAAGATGTAAGTCCTCTAAAATTTGGCATGTTCTTTCTTGCTTAATGTTTGTAGCTCTGCTTCGAGCAAAGCCATTCTGATTTCTGACTAATTGGTGGTTCTGTGGCAGTGCATTGATCCATGGCTTAGAAGGAAAAGATCATGTCCTGTTTGCAAGTCAGATGTATGAATTGTTCTGGACTTCTATTTTGGTAGATGATGCTTTCCTGCTAAGCTTGGGAAGCAGTCTCATTATGGCTTAAGGTGAAGCGATTCTTTCTTTCTTTCTTCTTATCTTATCTTTTTTTTTGGGGGGGGGGGTGTCTTTGATGCATCTAGTGGATGTGAACCCACTTCTCTTTGATGGAAGATGGGGCAAATTGCACTTGTTAAAGTTACTTTAGCTTGTTTGTTTTCATTGTTTTCATATATTAATTTTCGGTTGATGGCCGGCATGATACCTTTGAACTGAACTGGAAAAAAGAAACTGATTTGGGAAAAATACAAAAATCTGATTTGAACGTGAATAAATAATCCAGTTTCTGCTCAAAAAATCTATATTGCTCGGACACAAGCTGATGAAACAAGATGTTGGCTTGCGCTGATAGAGGCTGATACAAGAAATGGTACAATTCAAATTGGTTCAACCTGAATGTTCAAGACCTACAGTGGATGATTATATATCATGATGGTTGTCTGAATAAAAGTTGTTGACCCGACTCAGCAGTCAACATATGCGCCCCTTGCTTTGTCGTGAAACTCTGTCCACCTGACTAGATTCCTCAAACATTGTGAACTTCAAAGTAACTGGGTCTGAGATGAACAAAGATTAATTCAGGCCAAACATGGGTGGATACCCTGAGCCCATCAACTCATCTGCCACGTTTAAATTGCTTTATGGGATGGTTTCTTGTGCTCTGTCTTTAGAAGGTAAGGTGAGTGGTGGGATGGGAAGGGGGTAGGAATACTTCACTCAGGAATATGGGCGTAAGACAGCTGCTTACCACAGGGCTTTGCCTTCTGTATGCAAATTACTAATTGCAGCAAGTTGGGAATGCACGTTTTGTAGGCTTGTTGAAACTTGACAGACACTCTCTTAGACAAGAAATTGTCATAGCAAATCTGCCCATTGGAGATAACAGTATGTATTTCTGCTGTAGCTCACTGGGTAAAGCATCATGTTACAATTGTTTGGTATACTATGAATCATAAGCTGCTTCATATGCATTGCAAGAGTCGCCCATCTTGTAGTTTCCCCTCACTTGTCTGGTATTGTTGATCCATAATGTCATGCACAACAGTCTGTCTGTTTGCCAAGGTTTAGTTATCGGAGGATCCACACTGGGATTGTTGTATTATTTGTCCACAATAATGTATTTTTTTAATAACTTGAGAATGTTAAATTTGTTTGATCATGTTATTCACACTAGTTTGTTTGTCCCTCAGCTTTTTGGACGCCTACCCATCACAAAATGCATCCTCTAAGCCAATTCATCTGATCTCTGGAAGCATGAATCCGTCTAGAGGCAGCGGATGCAAGACTGTCTGAATCCGTCAAGAATACAGAAAAAAGGGGTCAAGCTAAGGTTGCCGACTTTTGAGTTGCTGGTGTTGTATACTGTCACTGTATTGTTGTGCATTTTCTGATCCCAATACTGGGATGAAACACAAAGCTGAGCTTATATGGCCTACTCTGCCATATTGGGCACATTAAAGCAGCAATGTTTTGGCGAAAGGTGATCCAGATTTATTCAAAAATGGTGAGAGTTCCATTGCCTTTCTGCAGCGTCTACCACTGACCTTAATCTAAATCACAAAGCCCTTTTGGTGATATGCTGCCTTTTATCCTGGTCTTTCCCGGTGGTGTCAAAGCTCAATACAGGTAGAAATTAAGTTCTCGCTTTACGGTCGTAAAATGTCTAATCTAATGAATAATATGAAATTTTAGGCACAAAATAGACGTACAGTGCGAAAGTGCAAAGCCGAGTTTCAAGATATGTTTCCTGCTTCATGAAACACTTGAGCATATCAAATGGTGAAAATGATTGACATGCTCTTGCACTTTCCTGTAGCTCCTCTTTATTTGATGAAAAATGTCACATGGGTTGTGGTACTCTTGCATGGCTAGTACCAAAGTGCCAAGAGATGCGGGTCTTTTTTGTTTTTTTGTTTTTTTTTTTAAAGTAATTGGTCCAAACTGGGAGATAAACTAATAGAGCTGGTAAATAGACACAGTTTAAAGTTAAACATAATATTGAGAAATTGAAGGGAATGGAACGTAAAAACTCAACGAAAATGTTAGATATATGAACATTATAAATCGAAGGAGATATATAGTAGAGTTAGTGTGCATAGATTTTAGTAAAAGTGAGATTTTTGAAAATGAGAAACCTCAATTACAATAAAGAGGCGGTGTAAACGAGTCAATTTTGCAATTTATATTATGTACTGACTGTTATGTATCAATTCTAGTTCCAACCCAAGGAGTAACAGTCACACATTCGGAAGTCGGATCAAGTGAAATTGATGCGTCAATACATACATACAAAAGTTGGATCAAATTGAATTCAATTGACTCAATACATACAAAAAGGGGACCAAATCATATCAATTGTGTCCATACACACAAGGTCTAATTGGGTCAAATCCTTGTGACGGTCAAAAACAGTGATAATGGCTTGTCCCAAATATGCCAACAGCCCATTTTCTAAGGAGATGGAGCCACGGCCATCCATTCTCCAGTTGACATGTTGAGAATTATGGGCTCATAATCACACACGACTACGTACCCATGCTTTTGTCAGTCTCATCCCAACTGCAGTAGAATGAGTCCATCAAACCCACGTCACCTTCTACATCATATGACAAGATAATGAATAGTCCTTTTCTCACTTTCGGTGAGACTAAATGATTGTGTTGTACTCTTGTTTGTTTTCTCAATGTGATTACAAATAAAATTGGTAAATGTGGGTTAATTATGTCAACTTTAAAATAATTTAGACTTACACAATTAAAAAATACATATTTTTAAACTAAATAGTCAAATAGTACAAAGTATCAACGATAGTTGAAATTGATTTCGACTGTCAGGTGGATTATGTTATGGTTTCAGGCACTTTCCTAATTCTATTTACAAACCCTTGCCCTAACATCCTCCTCCTTCCTCGAAAAGAAAAGAAAAGAAAAGAAAACAGGAGTGGGTGATTAAGAAAAGCTCTAGTCCAATCTGATTCAGGTATTCCCTTATTATGGTCAATTCAATTGAAGACCAGGCTATCCAAAAGCACTTAAATTAATTTTTTAAGTTTGTAAGAATTTACATTTCAAACCTTACAACGAAAAAGGATGACAAACAGTCTAATAATTGAAAATTTATGCTCAAAATTACATCACAGCTGTATTTGAGCTTGACTAATGTTCATATTATATATGCATCATTATTAAACAGTCCAATAGCGTCATAATCCCCTCGAACCCTAATTAGGCGGCATCTTTAACCCCCCCAAAAAAAAAAGGAAAGCGAAGATATTTAATGTGATAATAATTCAGAAGACAAAAGGGGGAAAAATACAGCATTGGTCCAATGAATGAACAGAGCCGCTGGTCACAAGAAGACATGGCCTCATCACAAATCTCACATGGGCTTCCACATGACAAGGGGATCGTTGTCAATTTCACTCTTATAGCACTTCCCCTTATTGTTCACCACCATCTCGTAGTTGTAATTTTGTAGATTAGTAGATTGATCTTAATAGGTATTATCACATATCCGATTGCTTGAGTCTTAGCCTCTTCGCAAGCATGTTTCTCTCCTTCACCTCTGATTGTTCAAATGTAGACTGCTATTGGTCAGATTAGTAGTGTGTCGTCGTTTGCTGCTCGAGGTACACAAAACTCTTACTCTTCATCTATTGTTCATGTTAACTTGTGTTGTTTTAAGTAATTAGGTCTTGTGTTTGTTAAATTATTTTACCAAATGATTTTCAACATCTAAATATCTTCTTAAAACTTTTGTGGATTTATTGGAAACATTCTCTTTACATGCAATCATGTACGTAAGGGTAAAACTACCTGCATCTGAATCTCCCCAGATTCCGTGAGTGCGACTCACACTAAAAGTTGTTGATATTTTATCTTATAATTGGAGCTATGTTGAAGATTCTTCCTTATTACTTCACGCCTCTTTTTTCCCCTAATAATTAGAAGTTATATTAAAAAAAAAAAAAAACATGCATGGGTATTAATTCGTAAGTTATTAAAACTTTTAGAAGTTGTTGATAGAGATCAGAGTTTAAATTTGAGATATTACACCATCCGTGGGGGAAAAAAAAGAAAAAAAAGAAAATCAATAGGCAATAGGTAGATCACACTGAATTGATGGGCTCGGAGTTTTCTAACTAGCTAGTTCCTATTTCTATTTTAGACTACATACATCTAAATCATTTTCTCCTCCTTATTTTGCACTAACAATATATATATATATATACTATATATATATATAATATATATATATATATATATATATATATATATATATATATATAGTTATCTAGTTCAAAGTTTCCTACATTCTTTAATAATAGTTACCCTTAGTATGGATTTCTATGGAATATGATTGTGTCTGATTTGATTATAAATAATCTAGTCTCCATAGAATCTCACACCTAGGATACTCCAGGGCTAATTGGCTATAATATAGCTTCATGTGAATCATGAATATTAACTGCTAGCCATACACAAGTATTTTTGCACTAAATTAATTTATAACAACTTGCTAGGTTTTTTTTTTAAATTTTTTAAAAAAAGGCAAAACAAAAACTAACATGGTTCTCTGAGGCCTATTAATAATCATGCTACAAACACTATTTCATGATTATTGTGTGATTTCTTCATTTTATAGGTCCAAGAACAATTGGTATATCTATAATTATTAATTGGTGTATAGCATATATAGGCAGTAATGGCCATTGCATATGTGCCAAGAAGTCCTGCTGAATAATGGAGCATTTGAAGGTTGATTAATTAATTCAAAGAATATGAATTACAGTCTGGAATTTCAAGTGTCTCCATGTGCTTTGATGTTTGGGCAAAACCCTAAAACCTCACTAATCATCAAAATATATGATTTGGTTATTAATGTCTGACAACTGGCCAAACTCTCTAAAATAAAGTTTTGATTCAACTGTATATGGTCAATCATTAAACCAAATGATAAGCTCTTTTTTCCCCTACAATACATTAATCAAATTGTATTATTTTCTATAGTAATTATTTTTTCCCCCTCTAAAATTTCCATCTCATGATCATAACTTTCTATTGGAAGCATTCCTCTGTAATTTGTTAGAAGTTTTCCAAAGCATCTTGCATGTATTAGTAATTTGAGGAAGGTGGAAAAATAACCAGAGCCTGCAGCAACCCATCAAAACAAAAAACACAAATTCTTGTGTGAAAATGGTTTATATAAAAGATACGGTGAAGATAAACTTCTTTATAAGTGATTTTTTAAAGTCCTGTGATGACTAGTAATTCATTTTACAGTAACATTTTAATTTAGAGATGACTTAAAATTTATTTATGAGTGACTCTAATAGACCTCGTCCTAAAGGAATCATCGGTAGCTCACCCTTATGATTATTAAAAGTTATTCTTAAGACATTTATCTCATGATATATCTTGAATATTACGGTCTTATACAAGACCAAAAAATGAAGATAAAGAGGGGGGAATTTGGCTATATAAGTGATTTTTTTCATCTAAGTAGCTAGGGCCAATTAAGTCAATTATTGTACATCATCTATTAACCTAGTAATTCCAAGCAGCACAAACAAAATGGTCAGAAATATCCAGCAACAAGAGGCAGCTTGCAGGCCAGTCCTAACCTCAATTGTTGATCAAACACCTTTGTTTCTTTTTTGTTTCTCTCTTTTTTTTTTTTAATTTTTTAATAAAACATCTAAGATCCTCAGTATCTAGTCAATAACTGATCATTTTAGGTCACATAGTAGCTTGTTTTATTTGCCTTAGTGAATAAATGCACATGCAGATTTATGCATCTAGGCTCTAGTTCTAAAATTACTAAACTCTCCTTGAGACCACATATCGATTGTGTTTGGGAATAAAGGTTGCAGTGGAGGTTAGTAATTTGTAGTTGTCCAAATGGTATGGGGCACTACTTGTAAGTGTTCGTTAAAGCAGTAAATGGGGTAGAGTTTATATAGTATTTTTCAACTGTTGCTAAAAGTAACTTTTAAAAACCTCCACTCAGTGCTTGCATTGTAAATTACAAAATTTCTTTTTTATTACTAAAAGCTTTCATCTATGGTGTCCTTGTTCAGTATTTTACACAAAACTGCTAGCTAATCAGTTACATTTATCAAATACATTTATTTTGAATCACTAATTGAACCACTAACTAGTAAATACAAGTGGATAATAACTAATTACTAGTAAAATTATTAACAGTTAGTAAAACAGCTGATCATTATTAAAACAACTAATTATACTGAGCATGCCCATAGCCCAATGACAAACATCATACAGCTAGATTCCCAAAATCCAATCACACATTCAACTTCAATTATTAATTATTATCATTATTTTTATGTATTTTCTCATTTTCCTAAGACTTCTCTTTGCTATAAAAGGTGTTTTGGGGGGATCATTCCAAATATCCAATCACACAATCATATTTAGAACTAGAAAGAGAAAGAGAGGAGAGAGAAGATGGTGTCAAGAGTGGAAGAAGCCATGAGGAGTAGGCAAGAGGAAGGTGGGATGAGAATAAGAGAGAATTATTTGCAGCAACAAAAAGCAGCAAAAGTGGTGAAATTCAAGAGAAGCGGCTCCAACCTTGAGCAAGATGGCGCTTCCTCCGCCATCCTCCTCCTTGCCTGCATTGCCTGTGCCCCCTCTTCTTTCTAATTTTACCATTAATTGTTTATTTTCTTTTCAATTTTTAAAATTTTATTATATTAGGTAATATCTAGCCATATTATGTATGTCCTTTAATTTTATTCATTTATATAAATATAAATGCAGGGTTTTTTTTTTTAATTTCTGAAAAATTTTCTAGTCAGAAATAAATGTAGGTCACTCACTAGGTATAATTAGTAATTTGAATTTGCGCCTGTCCATTGTATAATTAATCACCATTCTTTATGAGCTCTCTTTTTTCTCAATAAATAATAGTCATCGTTGTCTCTCTTGTTATGGTTATTATGTATAATTGATCAAAACTGCTCAACCTTCGTATTAAATGATTGCTTATAATACATGAGAGATTTATATGTATAATTTATTCATATCGAATAACCGTAGAAGGAAGTTACATAAGTGGATACATTGAAATACAACATAACAACTTACTTGAATTTTTTTGGGTATTGTATCCTTCATTTTGCTGGAATCGAGCTACTGTTGGCCTAATAAGGAATAGAGCTCTTCCTTAACAGATATTCTCCATTCACAAGACTCAAATCCGAGACCTTACTTAAGGAAAACAAGTTGTGACAAACTACTTAAACCACCTTATATTAGTAACAATTTACTTGAACTTAAATACAAATAGCTAATAACTGAGCTATATATATATTCTTCGGTCCTACAGTGGTTAGGAAAGCAAGGCGCTTGCTTTTAGTCAGATAGCTAAATACCAAATAAAACTTGTCATACTTTCTTTTTACTTAGTATATATTAATTAGCACAAGATTATTTCGGACAAAACTCTTAGGAGAAGGGTACGTGCGTAATGAACCAGTTCAGATCGGATTAGTTTTATTTCGGTTCGATCCTGGATCATTTTTATCTCTAAGAAGTCATGCAATTTGCTTTGTGGGAACCAAAAATTTGAAAAATAGTCAGATGAACAATCTTTCAAGTTATCTTTTTGTTTATAATGATTTGGATCCCGCACAAAAAAAAAAATAAACTGCTTATAAGGCCAGGCTCTAGTAAATCGCGACAAAAGTTCTCCTTGATAAACAAATCAAAACAAATTAAATTAAACGATCGCTTGATAAAATAGCCAAGTTGCAATTGTATTCGATCGAATTAAAGAAAATTAATTACGACTTGTTTCATTTGATGATACCCTTACATTAACATTTTGAAGCACTACAACGAGGAAAAATAATATAATCTTTTATTTTTAAAGAGTAATTAAGTGCAACTTAGTAACTAACTAGTCCTTGGCTTAAGAAATTAGATTTGCTGGCAATTGTCTTGGCAATACTCAAGAGTGGAATAACACTTGAATGGAAGGACTTTATGACAACACCAACACGCTCCCAACTCGCACTTGTCGGGCTTGCATATATTTAATTGTATCATTTTCCTGCTCTGCTTGTAGTTGTAGTCGTTTATCACCATTGCCATTCCTCTCTTCTCTTCTACTCCTTTCGCCTCTGATCTTACGTACTTCCCCTCCTTGTCAGTATAATCACCTGTGTATATATAATCAATATGTTTCATACTATATGTTCAATAAGAGTATTAAAGCTTAGCTTGTAAATTGGAAAAAAATGATGTGATTGAAAAGTGGAAACATGTCAAAAACTTATAAACTGTGTAAAATCATCATTTTATACATAGTCTTTCGCATTTACGAAATTACACATATGATATACCTTCGCGGACGGAGTTGATCCGGTTAGGATGTTAGTCTGTATTTGTTAGTAATCGACGAGTATTAAAGCTTTAGAACGCATAACAAGTTGTAATTATTAAAATTTGGTGATTTTAAATCATAAAACATATTAATCTAGGTTAACACAAGGCATTTAAGAGTGTCTTACAAAAAACATGACGTGTATGATCATCCATAGGTCATTTGCCTCTTATCCTTGGCATATAATGACAACAATCAATATAATTTGTGCTCTAAAGTGCATATTTAAAAATCAAATTTAGGAAGTATGTAGTCTTACTTTCAATCTTGCAAGATAAAGATAGTTTACATTTTACACAACTCAGAGAATACTGTATTTAAATATCAAAACCAATTGGGATATAGGTTATATAGTTTTTTGAGGCAAATTATTAGGTATCTATTTATATATATATTTTTTAGAGTATTTATCATATATTTTATTTTTAATATTTATTTACTGATGTGTGTTATGAGAGTGTGTTGGCATGTGTACGGTGTAGGCTTTGTTTTTTGAGGTAGTTTGGCATTCATTAATTTAAGCATTGTATTACGTCTAATTAAATTTCTTTACGTGATTAAAAATGACTAAATAAAAGTATCAAAAAAAGAATATAGAACACGGATGAGATAAGTGCATAATATAACTCACATTGCGCAAGAGCCAGGAGAGCCAAAACCATGAAAACACAAAGAATAGTTCCTGATTTACTTGTTGCCATTGCTATTGGTTTATGAATATTTTTGTGGATGGGAAAAAAGAAAATAGAGATTTGAGGAACAAATTGATGTGTTGTACGTGTTCTTGCTTTCACAATTCTATATATAAAGGGGTTTACATACAAAACAAAATCTTTGAACTAAGGTAATTAATAAAATAATTAGCCATAAAAGAAAGCAATATAATTTCGTCATGGAAAGAATAATTTGATTGCCATTAATTAATTAATTGCTCTCTTTCTTTCTTTTTTTCTTTTTTTTTTCCTTAAACAATGGCCGATTTGGTGAGCATATAATGATATAATCTTCAACACTGCTCAATATGTAAAGTCGTCAAACCTGCTGGAATTTAATCCTCTCATGACAAATTAAATTAGGGTAGAAAAAGAGGTTCATGCATTAAAAAGACATTCTAAGTATATATTTCGAGCCATGGGTTAAAAAATTCCTAGAATATATTTCGACCTATAATTAGGTTCATTTGAAGGCATTAAAAAAAAAAAAAAAGAAGAAAGAAGAGTTTTTAAATTCTCAAAGGGTTTTTGCGTTATTTTCATCATTTTGTTGTGTTTAATGGTAGGCTTGTTCATTATTCAGTCTAAAATCAGATTGAGTCAAAGACTGACAAATTAAAGACTGGATCATAGCGATTTATTAGTTGTCATTGCTACTTGCCAACGGCACCTTAAACTTCGTTTTTCATGTTTTGCTTTTTTTTTTTTGGGGTTACTTTTATTTAGTGACTCCTCTTTACATGATTTCAACAATGACCCTATTTGGCAAATAGCTGTTAGCTGGTTGTTAGTTGTTAGCTATTAATTAGTTGTTAGTTGTTTGAATTAGCGGTTTAAATTAACTCTTTAAAGAAAAATTATTTGATAAAATTAGCTGCTTTTAATAAAGTTGTGAGACAAAAGACTAATTCTCTAAAAAGCTTTTTTGAAAAAGCTAATCAAATTAGCCTTTTGGACCTAAAATGCTGTTCCAAAAAACTATTCCACCAAACAAATAAATTAGCTTTTTGACTAGATTAAACAGCTAATTTGGTCTAAAAAACTCATCAAAAAGTTATTTACCAAACACCCGAATCTTTAAAATACGCAAAATATTTCAATACGCAAGGAATTTGAAGCCTAGTAATCCTTACAACAAAATAGTCATATGAATGATTTCCTCTCTTAGGTGACGAATGATTTGGAATCCCAAACAAAATATTCGTAGCTAAAATGAAAGGAAATGAATTATTTATCTTATTTCATATACTCTTACATTAAAATTTTCACCCACTAAAAAAAGAAATTAAAGAGGATTATATTACTGGCAATGGTCTTGGCAATACTGAATAGTCAAATAACATTTGAATGGTCTGGTTCGATGACAACACCAGCATGTTCCAAGGGAGCATGGCCCAGGCTTGCATACATTTAGATCTATCATCTCCCTGCCGTGCTTGTAATTTACCGCCATTTCATTAACCTTGCTTTGTCAGTGGAAGACAATCTCAGAAGATGCAGGGGACGCGGTAGATTTAATACTTGTTCTACTCCCCAAGTTTGTCGCAGAGGTTATTGCCAAAGAGGAATACGTTCCTTCTCGCTGAAGGCCCATATCAGAATTCTCCTCCGACATACTTTCCCGATTTGCCTCTCCGGTTATAGGCGTAATAATTATATTAGCTTCCCCACATGGATCCTTCGAGATTGTAGTGATCATCGATTCATCTCCAGAGGCTATGTCCAGCTCTTGGCACTGAGTACTAATCCTTGTTGTGTGGCGCAGGCTTTGACGCCTTCAAGTCATTCTTGCTGGTCCGATCCTAACCCGACAATTCACACTTTCAACTTTCGCAAGCTCGTTTGTAATTTCAAGATTAATTGATTCAATTCGGGTAGCTTCCTCCTCAAATCACATAAGGCTTGATGGAAATTACGCAAACCAAAAAGCTGCTTTAGCTCTCGTAGACAGGGCTTTCGTATTGTTTGGCACAAAATCAAGAACCAAAGAGCAGAATGCCGTGACGGATTGAAATTTTTTCTGGTTCAGTTATGAGGTAGCCAGGTTAAGATGCAGCAGGGAAATATCCAAAGGTTTGGAACAATCCTTATCGACATCAGAAATTATATCGCTAAAACACAACAATTTGATACCAGATAAGTAATAGGTTGATTCGCGAGGAGCATTTTCGTGAATGTTGTATTTCACATAGAATTTTGAAGATCAATTTCTAATTTGCTACACAGATTGCGACCAACTAAATCGAACAATCATTTAATTAAAAAATTTAAAAATCATTAAATTAAATAAAATAGCCAATTTGTAGTAAGCACATGCAATAAAATAACAGTATGCTTTGCTGCTTCCTTGGGCTCATGAATGATCGAAAAAAAAATATTTAGCTGCTTCCTATTAGCAGGTTAGCAACTAGTCGTGATGGAATTAATGTAATTGTTTTTCATTTAATTAGGTGTCCAATGGGGTGCTCAATATATTTATTTAGCTTTCTTTTTTTAAATTATTTACTTAATTAGAGTCGAAGAATTACTGTTAATCTAAACAAAATGTAACTCTTTCATCAGAGACTTACAGTGCTCACTCTTGCACTTGAAGCCATGCCAACAGCTCATGGTTTTAAGCCATGGACATGTTGCTATTGGTTACGTTGCCAAAACTTTGATCTATTCAAATCCGGATTAATACAAATCATCTTATTATTTTCAAGTTCAATCTGGTGGTGGTATTCATGTTATCAGAAACGCTAGGATTAACGTAGCAGATCGAATTCAAATCCAAATCGTTGACAACAACTTCCACTCGTATCATATAACATGCACAGATAATTACTAAAAATTAGTTAAGCAATATAATATAATTACAATAACGACCAGAAGCTCACGGGAATCAAATTTGCTGCTTTAATTTATTGAAAAGCAAATTAATTACTTATCTTATTCCATACCCTTAATGACATTACAATTTCAACATAAGTTGTCTTATTGAGATGAATTAATTAGAATCATCACTTGCAATTGGACTGGCAATTCTCCAAAGTGATATAACATTGTAATGGAAGGACTTTATGGCAACACCAGCATTCTGCATACAGTTTGCACGACGCGCGCTTGCATTGTTTTAGATCAAGCATTTTCCTACTGCCTTTCTCATTTCCCGCCATTTCATTTTCTTCTGGTTGCACCTTTGATCTCACCATCCTCCCCTCCTTATCAGTGTATTCACCTGTACATAACATAATAATAAACATGTTTTATTAATGTGTGAGATCATTTCACATAATACATATTATGAGACAGATATTTTTACAGTGATTTTTGTTAATAATAAGGGTCACCAATAATGCATTTAGAGGTGATGGTAATAAAAGTCATTCACAGATGAACTGTTAGCCCAAAACTAAAAGTCAATCACTTTAGAATATATTGTTAGCCATCTTATTTTAAAAAAATCATTCTGAAAGAGATCCATCTCATAATAACTCTCATGTGATACGGTCTCATCGATCTAAAAATGTACGTTTTAAGCAACACGAAGAATACTCCATTCACAAATTAAAACCAATCAAAAAAAAAAAAAAAATGTTGAATATAGATGAGATAAGTGTATAACTCACATTGTGCAAGTGCTAGAAGTGCAAGAACTATCAAAACACAAAGAACAGTGGTGCATCTTGATTTACTTGTTGCCATCGCTATTGGTATTATATGAATAAATGTTTTGGTGGATGAAGAAAAGAGATTGGAGATTTGAAAAAGGAATGTGTTGTATTGTTGCTTTTACAATTTTGTAGATAAAGGGGTTTATATAGAAAAGCAAATCTACACACTGAGATTAATGCAGGAAGGTTAATAAACAATTTGCTGCACAGGAAAGCAATCAAGTTTGATTACGGAATTATGGGTGATTTAATGACTGTATATAATTGTATAATATGAATATTAATGTTGTATATCTAAAGTCATTAGATCTTTTTTTTAAAATCAAAAGTCACTGGATTCTTGTTTTTTTTTTTAAAGGCTGTCGTATCTGGAATTTAAATAAGACCAATATTCCTTTTAGGGTAGAACCATAGCATAATCGGTAAGAAGATCGAGTGATAAATGGGGCAGAAAATAAGGTGATTCATGTATCAAAAATAAAATTAAATGCTTGAATTGTAGGAATACATTTGGAGCTCTAAGGCACAAATTTCCTGAGTTTCATGCGTTTAATTTCATCGTAACAATAAGAGTTTCATTTGACGAATTAAAAAAAAGGAAAGAAAGAGAGAAGAATCATTCGATTGGAGCTCTTTCTTTTCTTTCTTTGTTTTCATCATTTGTTGTATTTACTCATAAAAAATTTATTTTTGGGTTCATTATAAAAGTTCAGTCATGTCAAATATTGGGAGGTAAATAATTAACAAAAAAGTTATAGTAGTTATCGCTATATGATAACCACCATAAATTGAGTGAATCTACATCATACATACATGTGTCTTGATTTAATCACCACCATTCATTTTGGAAATTTTTAATTGGATTGAAGAGTAGATTGAAAATCAAAAAATATTCATAAAGTTTGATAAACCAAATAATTAAAGTGGATGTGTTTGTTAATCCATTACTGTCGTCTTCGAGCTCCATTATCGCCGGCCAAAAGATCAGTTTTCCGGCAACGTACTGGCCGCCATGAACAATTGAACATTGAGCCTTTGAATCAGTTCTTCCCCCGGAGACCCCCTTCCCTTCACAAGGGTCTCCTCTGGTTGATACGGTAAACTCTCCGGTGAGATTTATGCTGACAATTTTGTGGGTTTTTAGAAATCAATCTCCTTATTAGCGGGAATACTTGTATAGGTAAGACTGTCTACATCTAAATATCTTTATACTCTATAAAAATGGGCTTCATACTGGTTTTGTGGTTATTTTATATTGAAGGCTCTACAAATTGTTAGTTGGATTACCAGTCTCGATTTGTAGTTTTAGCTCATAGATAAAATTGTACTTGTTTATTGTCAATGTACTTTTTTTGGTCATGCAGCGTTGCAATTCTGTTTTGTTACTAGCCCATTTGAATCTTATACCGATACACAAGTCCAACGTTCAAGAATCATGCTGCAATAACCATCATACAAAACCAAACTGAAAAACTCCATAAAAAAAAAATGTGATAAAAATACTCCCAAGTATAGAATTTGTTCATTACATCCAATGACTCTTCATTCTTTTTGTTTTTTTCACCTGTGCCACCAAAAATTTAAGCAATAATTGACCACATATATATACAAAATAACTCAAAATCATGATTTTGTAAACACAAATTTCGCACCTAGAATAAATTAGACAAGAAATTCTGCAACAAATTGAATTTTTGTATTGATTTTGTATATGGGTACAATCCCTGAATTTGATACAATAAAATTGATCCTCTGATTCGATCTCCTAATGATTTGAGTACTCCGAGGGCTTGATGCTTGATCTCGGTTGATGCAAATCAGCTGAAGAATTCTGAAGATGTTTCTTAGTTCTGATCTGCCAGTGACTGATTGTGATTTCTGAAGTTCTGCAAGTCTTGATCCTTCTTGCTTGGTAGCTGGATGCTCCTTGCTGTCTGAGCTCTGAATTCTGTAAATGCTGAGTGCCCCCCAAATGAAGGGAGAAGAGCCCTATTTATAAGCTCTGCCGGCTAGGGTTGGAGCTGGGTTTTGGGCCTAGGCCCAGCAATTATTTTCTTATTTTTAAATAAAGAAAATAATTACTAATTCCTGCATCATCGATGACACGTGGCGGCTTTTGATTGGCTGCACTTAATTTTGACCAAGCGGGTCCACCAAAGTCAACGTGACAGGTGCCACCTTATGGTTGGTCTATATTTTTTTTTTTACACGTGGCACCATCTGATTCGTCATAAAAATTTTACCTTCTACAAATGCCCCCTCGAGAGTCGGCCACGCAATCCTTTTTTTGAAGCGGCTGAGTCTCGAATATTTAATTGATGCAAATGATCAAAGGTTTAACGGGCCAAGTTTTTTTTTTTTTTTTTTACGATTGAAATTTCTCTCTCTCTTTTTTTTTTTTTTGTTTTTTGCACGCATGGCTTCCCCCTTCTTTTTGACCCCTTCTCTTTTTTTTTTTCTTTCTTTTCTTTTTTTTTTTAAATTGTGATAATTTTGAATTGATGATTTGTGATAAAATTCTATCAACAACTTTGGATAGAATTTATCAGTGGTTCAAAGAAATAGAAACTGCTGATATTAGAATTGCAGTAGGAGTAGAAAATCTGAATGGTCGATTGCTATATAAATTCACCTTCTGGCATCTCTAATTCACCAATTTATAATCACTTCAGCGTCTCGCAATCTACGGTAATTTTCTATTTGCAGATGCTTCGTCTTCTTTTTTGGTTTCGATTTTCTGCTTTTTCTTCTGCCCTTTGAAAAAATACCTTTAACACCAATTTGCCCAATTCTGGAGGGATGTTGCTAATGAACACAGATATTTCCTTTCTGCCTTCCTGCTTATCCGTCCTCGTCGTCTTCCTCTTCACCAATTCCTCTTATTAGTTGTCCTGATTGTAGTCACAAATAGTCTTGGCAATTCATCGAACAGTTGGTGTGCACAAATTCGTTGAGCCTGAGTTTCACTCTTTCATATTAAATGATGCTGCTCGTTGTAGAGATCCACTCAGGGTAGAGCTCCCGGAGCTCTGGCTCCAGGACGAAGGTCCCTCCGGTGACTTGCTTGCCCGAGCTGAAGTCATTCAGGACCGGTAATAGAGGGGGAGAGAGAGAGAAGGATAAAGGGATGGCGTAAAGTGAGTGAGAAATGGGCATTTTTTTTCGGTCTGATTTTTTTTTTTTTGGGGTTAGGAGAAGAGAGAGAGGCAGCCATGGCCATGACGTCTGGAGGAACAGCAGAAGAGGGAAGAGAACGAAAGAAGACAGGAAAGCGAAAAGGGACGCTGAGGCGGCGGTTTTGTAAGAAATTAATGTCAAATTACCTCAGAGTGTTGGTCCCGACGCGACTAACACCTTATCGTAATTTCGGATGCTCCCTTTTTCCCCTCCGCTCGCTTTTGCCAAGGGGCATCTGTACTTTGATATTTTGCCTTCCCTTTTCTTTTTGGATTCCCTCTTTTTTGCGTGAATGAATCGAGAACCACTGATTTTTTTTTTTTTTTTGCTTTTTGTTAGAGAGCTTCAATTTATATTTTCTCTCTCTTTTTTTTTTCAGGAAGCTGCTGAATCAACTTAAATTTCTTTCTACCAGCTACGACTGCCCTGATTAGATCACGAAGTGAGGTCGACTTCTAAGACGAGGAATCGTTTCTCCCCGTAGATTCGATTCTTCGCAGGCGACTCTCTCACTTAATCTAATTTGGGTCGACTTGACCTTCTTCCTTCCAGCCACGACTCCTCCGATTAGATCGCGAAGTGAGGTCGACTTTTAAGACGAGGAATCGTTTCTCCCCGTAGATTCGATTTTTCGCAGGCGACTCCCTCACTTAATCTAATTGGAGTCGACTTGAATCTCTTTCTTTCAGCCACGACTCCTCCGGTTAGATCGTGAAGTGAGGTCGACTTTTAAGACGAGGAATCGTTTCTCCCCGTAGATTCAATTTTTCGCAGGCGACTCCCTCACTTAATCTAATTGGGGTCGACTTGAATCTCTTCCTTGCAGCCATGGTACATTTTCTGGATTCATCATCCGATCCCAAGAAGCCAACTCTTACCATCCTAGACAAAGAAGATGACCCAATTGAAGAAGGCATGACGCTCCGTGTGGATATGCCAACACCCCTACCGTCCAGACGTTCTTTACTCCATAATTACCTTGCAGATTCATGCTGGAGTGTGGAATCTACCCGTGACATACAAAGATCAGACGGAGTCATCTCGACTTTGAGAGTCTTGAAGCTTAGCTCGCCATTATTTGCATCTTCAGTCCCTTCCCAAGGAGCAACACCCTTACTTAGGCATCGTATCGTGGACGGGACACTATCCTGGGGCAATTTTTCACCTTGTTTCTCCGACAACTTCTTCAGACCGTGCTATTGGGAATGGCTTGAAAACGTTCTCGGTCGCAACAAGGACAAACTTAAGGAATGGAGGCTTCATGACGGACTATATGCATCCCTGTTCTCTTATAACATGAGTCTCACCGTTTTCAAAGTATTTTGTGAGCTGTGGTGCCATACTACCAACACCTTTTGCACAGAAATTGGCGATATGTCAATCTCCTTATGGGATTTACGGACTGTAGGTGGACTTCCAGCTGACGGTGCTTACTACGAAGAAGTCATTCCACCCGCCAGAGAACTCCTTTCTGCAGGACGTGGAGAAAATAATATTCCAGCGACTTGCACATTCCTCTTTTCTGCATTCCACAGACTATGCCAAGATGTTCATGGCCTTATTCAACTTCCTGCTACCGAATGGATACGCTTCTGGTTTCGAGGGCGGCAGATTTACACACCTCCTCCCAGTCGTGACAACAGAAAGCGAGTTAAAGCTCCCACAAACACATCATGTCCATCTGGTATGATTGCTCCTCGCACAGGGCGAACGAAGAGAGAGAAGGACCCTTTCGTGACGCTCAACATTCCTGAGGCCCTAATCGAAGAGACTTACCTTGCTGCCCTAATTTCCTGTTGGCTGGGCTCATTTGTGCTACCAACTGAAGCAGTGTGCCATATTCGTCTAACTGTGTTTGTAGCTGCAAGCAAACTAGCTCGCGGGGAATATCTAAACCTCGGAATCCCTGCTTTGGCTAGCATTTATCGGGGATTACATAGAATTTCCACGGCTCGGAGCTTGAATAAGTTGGAAGTAATTTTTCCTATTCACTACGTTTATGGATGGTTAGGGACTTACTTCCCAACTTATTTTGATCATCCCCATCATCGACATGGCCATCCTAAAATGGTGAGGTTCTCTGGCGAAAAGATGAATCGGACCCCTGACGTACAAGAAGCTCGGGAACTATTGAAATGCAAGGATCCATCCGTCATGTATTCTAACGCTCTTATGAAGGATACATCGATCACCTTGATTGACACCCAAAATTTATCCTCAAGCTGGAAAGCATATGTCATTTGCCTCCGCTCTGGGTTTTTGACTTTGCGACAAGGAAGAACAATTGTGATCGAACCATACTTCCCTTGTAAGTTTGGGCGACAATTTGGCTTCTATCAAGATGTACTCAGTGAGCCACGGATGAATGACAGAGAGGGCACCTTACAGGATGTAGCTCGCTATTGGTTCAACCTTACAGAACATATAACAAGGTCCAGCGTGACAATTCCTGCTCCTCCTGACAAGACGTCTACACTGGTTACCATTGCATATGCTAATTGGTGGCGATCTTCGCGAGGCGACCTTTTCTCTCAAGGGCCTAAACATCCTAGAGGCGAGATGGTGCAACCACGAAGAGCTCCTAAAGTGAGAATTGCTGATGACGCATCCGCCTTAGTTGTCACATCTGCTAAAGCAAGTGCACATAAGCCAATCATGCAGCAGCGTAATGAACATACCCTATCTCCAGCTGAGTTTAGAAAAGAAGGAGGGGATAGTTCCTCATTAGGAGCAAACACATCTCCTCAGAAAAGTAGAAGTTGTTCGCCTGGTAAAGAGAAGATTGAAGCTTTGAGAGGTTTGGGTGTTAGGTCTTCCATTAGTGGAGCGAAGAATTTGTCAGGCTCGAAAAGCCAACTAGACGTTGCCACCAAGCTGCCTAACTCCAAGAACAAGTCTAACAGTGCGACGAGCTCACTGAAATCGGCAAACAAAGCAAAGGGAGAGGTGCATCTTGTTATCCTGCCCCCTTTTCCTTCCCTTTTTTTTTACCTAACCCTCCTTTTAATGTAGGGATATACTGTCGAAATCGGAGATAGACTTAAGGCCGTATTTGGTGACAAAGACAGTGAAGCCACCTTGACTGTGCCTGCTGCCAAGTCGATTGAGGACGATTCTATTAACATAATGCCCTCGCCAGTGAAACAAACAGAGCGCTGTGAATCACCTACTCCTTCTGTTGCAACCTACTTCCCTGGGAGAATTGCCTCTAGCGTGTTTAATGATTTGGCCTTGAGTGTGAAGCAACGTTTTCAGCAATAGTTGAAAAAGTTTATCCCAAAGACAGAGGGTGACCTGGGAAATGTCCGCCAGGAAGCTGAGCAAATATATGAAACATTGTCATCCTTTCAGGCAGATTATCTGGGGCTGAAGAATAATGTCGAGGCATACTTGAACGAAGTGGGACAGTATCTGAAATTGAAAGCTCAATTAGAAGATCGGACTCCTACCAAAGATGTGCTAGGTAAGCGGGCAGCCTTATTAGACAAACTTGGGGAAGCACGAGCTTCAGTGGAAAAGGTCGGTGCGCAGTTTGATGAGACAACTACTGCTATCGCCCAAGTTCACAAGCAAAGGAAGCTACTCGAGGCAGATCTTGAGCGAGCAAAGGCGGATAAGCTGGAACTGCAAGACAAATTAGTAGAGACTGAAACTTCATTGAAGAAAGCCAAAGATAGTGTGTCTCTTCTTGAACAAGAGGTTGCTGATTTAGATGCTGCCCCCCTAGTTACCGCAGAAGAAACGGCTCAAGTTGAAGCAGCAAGGAAACGTGCCCAAGAGCTTTTAGGCACACTGGGTGCCTAGACCATGTCCGATGGATTTGTCCTAGAATTTTTTTGGAACTTTGCAACTTGCTAGTTCTTTTTTTTTTTTTTTTGAAGTCAGTATGGTTTTATTGTAATTGGTTTTGATATATTGCAATAAGATGAATCTTTCGATTCGAGTTTACGCAATAATATGCAACTGTACCCAATGAACAAAACCAATACACTAACACAATGACGGCTGTACTTAAGAAATATATCAAAGTTGCCTACGTACCTAGAGGGAATGTAATACCCTAAAGGATCAAGCCATACGTAGTTCAAGAACATAACATTTTTTATTTGTTTTGTTTTGCAGTTCATAGTTTAGACTCTTGCGGGCCAGGAGTAATACAAAGGAAATTTAACTTGAAAGAACGAGCAGTTTAGGCTCTTACTTAGGAGCTTTACAACATTAATTCTATTTCAAGGGTAATAACGCTTCAAGAACTTGCCATTTATGGGTCCTACGCGCACTCCATCAGCACCAACTATCTTGTATGCTCCATTTGTGTAGACTTCTCTGACTACATAAGGACCATCCCACTTGGAGGTGAATTTGCTTCCAGACTTGTGAGAAACGATGATCGGTCTTCTTACTGCCAGGACCTGGTCTCCCACTTGGAACGAGCGTGGCCGAACCTTTTTGTTGAACGCTCTTGATAAACGAGCTTGGTAGCATTCTAGCTTTTGTTGCGCCTGAAGTCTCCTCTCATCAAGGGCCTCCAACTCAGCTAAGCGAAGCCTGTGATTTTCGTCTTCCGTCAAACCTTCCTGTATGGCGATGCGGAGTGATGGGATTTGAAGCTCCAACGGTAGAACGGCTTCAACTCCATACACCAAAGCGAATGGGGTCGATTGTGTTGGCGTCTTGTACGTTCTTCGATATGCCCAAAGAGCTTCCCCTAATCTCTCATGCCAATCCCGTTTAGACTTTGCAATAACCTTTTTGAGTAAGTTGCAAAGCGTTTTGTTAAAGGCTTCTGCCAGGCCATTTGCAGGGGCGTTGTACATGGAAGACTTATGCTGGGAGAACTTAAACTTCTCGCACAGACTTGTCATCAGGCTGTTGAAGAAAGGCTTACCATTATCGGTGATAATGTACCTCGGCACACCATACCGAGAGATAATGTGTGTCCTTATGAAATCGACCACATTTTCTTTTTTGACCTCTCTTAGTGGGATCGCTTCCGTCCATTTAGAGAAGTAATCAGTGGCAGTTAGGATGTAGGAGTGACCAGCAGACGATTTAGGCGTGATTGGTCCAACGACATCGAGCCCCCATGCCTCAAATGGCCAAGATGCAACTGTTGGGTAGAGAGGTTCGGGAGGTTGATGTATGAAGTTAGCATGGAACTGGCAAGCATCGCACCTCTTTGCATAATTTATGCAATCTTGCACCATAGTGGGCCAGTAGTAGCCCATCCTTTTAATGCGATCATGTAACCTAGGCCCTGATTGGTGTGCTCCACACACACCTGAATGAGCTTCTGTCATTGCTTGCTTTGCTTCTTCCACGCCCAAGCATCGTAACCAAAGAACGAGAGGGGAACGTCGATAGAGCGTCCCGTTGTAGTAAAGGAAGCTTGAAGCTCTCCGCTGTATTTCTGTCTTATGCCTTGGGTCACTAGGCAGTTTTTCATGCTCTAAGTACTCAATTATAGGTTGGCGCCAATCTTCTGCATCTGTTTCAAGAACACATATCATGTTGACGTCTTCCTCTGAGTTTTCATCATCTGGTGGAACAACCCAGCAACTACATACTGGAATAATCATTCCTTCTTCTGCCCCCAGTGCCAAAGTGGCTGCGAGGCTTGTTAGTGCGTCGGCCATCTCGTTGGCACTCCTTGGCACGTGCTCTAACTTGATCATGTCCAACTTATCTAGTAGGCGTAATGCTTGCCTGTGATACGGGACACGGTCCTCTTTCTTGACCTCGTATTCGTCAAGTAGTTGATTAATGACCAACTGCGAGTCACCATATATGTTGAGATCGGTGATCCCCATCTCAACAGCCATTTCAAGGCCCAAATTAAGCGCTTGGTATTCCGCCACATTGTTAGAGCACAACTGAGTGAGCACAAATGAATACGGAAGAATATGCTTTTCGGGGGAGACGAAGACCACTCCTGCACCAGCGCCATCACGTCTAGCTGCGCCATCGAAATACATTTCCCAGGGAGGGAGGATATCGATGCAAAACACGCCTTCTCCTGGCAAATCATCATTCAACTCCCAAGCATCAAGAATGGGGTGATCTGCCAAGAAATCTGCCAACGCTTGCCCCTTAACTGCTCTTTGGGGTACATAGACAAGGTCGTACTGTTTTAAGATGACCGCCCATTTTGCCAGTCACCCATTTAAGATTAGCCTAGATAAGATGTACTTGATGGGATCAGTTTTGGAGATCACTTGCACTGTATAGGCCTACATGTAATGCTTTAATTTCTGGATGGCAAAGATGAGTGACAAGCACATCTTTTCAATAGGGGAGTACTTCAACTCAGCGCCGACCAACGTACGACTTAAGTAGTGCAGGGCGACTTTTTTCCCTTCCTCGTTTTCCTGTATGCATAATGCTCCTAGGGATTTTTCCTGAACTGCAATGTACAGTCGAGGAGGCTCACCAGGGATGGGTGCCCCCAATACCGGAGGATGGGACAAATATTCCTTTATTTTCTTGAAAGCCGCTCGACATGAGTTGTCCCATTCAAACGGTGCTCCCTTTTTCATGAGGTGGCTGAAGGGGTGGCAACGTCTTGCAAGATTTGAGATGAATCTTCGGATGTATGCCAAGCGACCTTGAAGTCCGCGAAGCTCTCTAAGATTCTTCGGCTCAGGCATCTCTTGAATTGCCTTGATCTTCGATTGGTCGATCTCGATTCCCCGATGGTGAACGATGAAGCCTAAGAATTTTCCGGATGTGACACCAAACGCGCACTTGAGCGGGTTCATCTTCAATTGGCATCTCCGTAATCGTTCAAAGATCAAACGAAGATCTTGTATGTGGTCCTCCCTCTTTTTGGACTTGACTACCAAATCATCGACGTAGCATTCAACTTTTTTGTGAAGCATATCGTCAAAAATTGTTTGCATTGCCCTTTGGTAGGTTGCTCCTGCATTCTTAAGTCCGAAGGGCATTACCTTATAGCAAAAAATGCCCTTAGGTGTGCGGAAAGCTGTGGCCTCTTGATCCTCTGGAGCCATCAGAATCTGATTGTATCCTGCGGTACAATCCATGAATGACAATGCTTCATGCCCTGTAGTTGAGTCGATCATGAGTTCTGTAACAGGCAGCGGGAAATCATCTTTCGGACAAGCGTCATTGAGATCCCGGAAGTCTACACAAATACGAAGTTGCCCATTTTTCTTCCTGACAGGCACGATGTTTGCGATCCATGTTGGATATTTGACCTCACGAATGAATCCTGCCTCTATGAGTTTGTTGACCTCCTTTTCAATTTCCGGTACCAACTCTGGGCGAAAACGTCGCTGAGGTTGCTTCTTAGGTGAAATGCCCCTTTTGATAGATAGGCGATGAACTGCAACCTTTGGATCCAACCCGGGCATTTCTTTATAGTTCCAGGCAAATACATCCTTGTACTCTGACAGGAGTTCAAAGTACTGATTTTTCTCTTCGAGTGTAAGTGACGAGCTTACGTAGATAGGGCGAGGCTCTTCATTAGTTCCAAGATTCAGCTCTTTCAGATTATCAACTGTAGCCTGGCCCCCATCTTCGAAAGTCTTAGGAGTTTCTGCCAACTCTATCTCTGAGTCTGAATCATCACATTCGTGGATTGTGATATGATTGGAGGAAACAACTTCTTCTTCCTCCGCTTCCTTGTTGGAGCTAGAGTTTTTTCGTTGACCTGTGAAAACCACAGTACGCCTCTTTACTCTTAATGAACCGTCTGTCTCAACATCCAGACTAGAGAAACGTTTCATACGAGAAGGGATTGAGCCTTGAACTTCATTTATCACTCCCAAGCGGCTAAATGCAGAGCTTTTCTTGTGCTGAAGTTGTGAGTTTGAGGACTTTTCTCCAGCTCCTATTCTGGCAAAAACCGAAGGCTTTGGCCGGGGATCATCTTTTATTCTGCTGAAAACAGAGCATCCATGATCTTTTCCTTTCCCTATATGGGCGAATACTGATGGACGTTTTTTAGAAGTAGATGATTGTAGCCTATCAAACACGGAGGGCTTTGGGTTGGGTGAAGCATTTTCATCTTCACTCACGTCTACTTCTTCAGCTGAGATGTGTTGACTCACCAACTTTTTGTCCTTTCGTCGCCCAGAGATTTTGGCTGGCTGCGGTGGTGTGAAACCCAGTCCAACTTTAGAGACGGCTATTGAACCTCCCTGTTCTTGAATCTTCCTCTGAGTTTCGGTAAGGCCATGAGGCTTGGTTTCGACTACCTTTCCTAAAGCAGTTGGATTTTGAAAGTCGTAACCAGCTCTCTCCATAAGCTTGTACGCATTAGGATCAAATCCTTCCCTAGTCCGTGCGCTTGGCAAGTCATCGCCTTCTTTAGAAGAAACGACAAACCCGGAAAGAGGGGGCCTACTCACCTTAGCCTGCCACATTTTAAGCGTTGGAACTGTTGCACTTCCTTTCAAGGTGATTATGCTAGCTCCATCATCCTTTTTGGTAGCTTCGGTCTCGACGCTTCTGCTTGTACACTCGCTAAAGGGCGATTCGCCCTCCTTACGGCGAGACCTAGGTATGTACCTTAAGACTGGTGGCACTGATCCTATTGAAGCAGCAGCCTGTTTAGCGACTTGCTCAACACAAGAGGTGGTGCTACCTTGCTTGCTTGCTTGCTTCTTTCTCGAGTCGCTGCTTAGGAGCATCAACTTTTACTGCTTGAGGGATCTTCTTTGCGACACCTTTGCCTGTGGAAGAAATGGTTGATGGCATGGTTTCTTTAGGTGCAGCACCTTCTTCAAAGAACCTTGCGTCTGCGAAATGGGGCTCAGCCTTAGTGAATGGTTTGATATCTCCATTTATTTTATTCTCTCCATCACGGTAGTACCTAAGGCATTGATGTAAAGTGGAAGCCACTACCCCATGCTCGTGGAGCTATGGTCGTCCGAGTAACAACCTGTAGGAAGTCATAGCGTCGATTACATGGAAGATGGAAGATGTCGTCAAATCTTCCATTATCAGTTCAACGCGAATCATGCCGATTGCACGTTGGCCCTCAAGGTTAAAGCCTTGAATCATCGTTCGACTCTTAGACAATTCTTCCACTGTGATGCCTAAGTCGTTCATTGTAGACTTCGGCATGATGTTGACGACTGACCCTCCATCCACGAGAATGCGTCTGACTTTCTGCTCCCTAATGTAACCAGTCACAAACAAAGGACGATTATGGGGCTTGGATCCCAACAACAAATCGTCGTCAGTGAAAGTGACTGCGGAGTTGCAATAGGCACACTGAACAGGGCCTTCTGTCAATGCTCCCGCATCCTTGATTTTATCAGCATAAAGTTCTGGGTGTTGTAAGGCAGCAACAACATGTTGGCGCATCTCGTCAGGCAAACAAAAGATTTGCCCCCAGCTCATGCGAGCTGGCAAAGCCTCCAAGACAGTTAAAGTCTTATAAGCTACTCTAGGAGACCCCTCTTATCCGTCACTTCCTTCGTCTTCGTCTTCTTCAAGCTCAGAACATGAGGTCATTTTAACCGTAACTTTCTCAAAGAAGCCCGTTGGGAAAAACTCTTTGAGTGTGACGGGGACAAGCGGCTCCTGCTCCAGGAGGTCAATAGGTAGAGTATTGTGCCTTTTGACGTTCTTGGACTTCTTCTTTCCTTTTGAATGACGAAGGTTCTTCTTTCTTCCTTGTCTCTTCCTCCGGCGGAGAGGCGGTGATTGCACTTGGCTTTGCTTCCTTGGCCTCTGGCGAGTGACAAGAGTCCATCCCTCTTCATCAACATCAGTTTTATCAGAGACATCCATAATAGGCTCAGTCTCTGGCGCGAGCCCTTTGGAACCAATTGGAATCACCACAGGCTCCAGACTTCCAAATTGAATTGTAATTAATTTCTCTCCAAGGGGGGAAATCAATTCGGTATTTAGTCTACCACGAGGTAGAGTATGCTTTGGCCTCCTGGGCGATGAGGAGCACTCCAACTGAGTGGAGATATGATTTGTCTCCACAGTATCGTCCAAATCTAATATTATCTTCCCATCCCTGGCAAGTTGCATAATACGCTCCTTGAGCGTAACGCATTTCTCGAGAGGGTGACTGACCACCCTGTGATACCGACAGTATTTTGGGTCGGTAACCCTTCCACCTTCTTCGAGACGTTTCGGTTCTGGAAGTTGGATAACCCCATTTTCAAGGAGATCATCAAGCATTCCTAACAAGTCTGAGTCAGGGAATGGGTATTTCTTCTCCTGCAGTTCCTTTAATGTAGGATGCTTCTTTCCAGAATCCTTGGAGAATCCACCCTTCTTATTTTCATACTTGGGCTTTCCGGATATTCGAACCGGCTCCCCAGTTGAAACAGTCATGGCTTCTTTGTTTGAGGACTTGGTGGACTTGGGATTTTTCTTGAATTCGCCCTTGTCCTTTCTAGCGTCAGACGAGGAGGAAGACTTCCCACGGCGACTTGCGATCGTTATCTCCATATCATGAGCTTTCGTTGCCAATTCCTGGAAGGTCCTTCGCTTACTCATCTGCAAGACGTATAGTAAATCCCACTCCATACCCTGAGCACATATTTCAACGGCTGAAGCTTCCGATAGACGGTCCTTACACTCAAGACTTAGGGATCTCCAGCGATTAATGTAATCAAGAACCGGTTCGTCCTTCCATTGTCTGGTGCTTGTTAACTCTGTCATGCTAACAACACGTTGAGTGCTGTAGAACAGATTCAGGAACTCCTACTCCATTTGTTCCTAGCTGTCAATAGACTCTGGCTCCAAGTCTGTGTACCAGTCGAATGCAATCCCTTTTAGAGTACGAACAAACTGTTTCACCAGTCGGTCCCCCTCTGTGCCAGCATTACTGCACGTCTCAATAAAGTGGGCAATATGCTGTTTGGGGTTGCCCTTGCCATCGAACTGGTTGAACTTGGGAGGCTGATAGCCATGCGGCATGCGAAGAGCATCAATCCTCTTCGTATAAGGCTTTGTATATAGGTGGGTCTTGTGAGATCCTCCTCCCAACTGAGCCTTGACCGCATTTGCTATTAAGCTCTGAATCTGCTCAACAGACATCGAGCCTAAAGAGCGGTCTTTTCTTACCTTGCGCTCGTCATCCGATTCTTCACTGTGGCTGGACTCTTTATCAGAGTCTTCGGCGCCTGAACCTTTGTTGGAAGCTTCAGAGGACTTCTTTTCCAGTTTCTTCATCAGCTCAGCAATCTGATCGTTCTGACGTTTGATTTGAGCGTCCTTTTCTGCACTCTCTTTAGAGAGCCTATCCAAGGTAGCTTTCATGCTTGCCAGTTGTTCTTCGAAGTTAGTAGCCCCTGTCACCATAACTGGCATGATGACAGTGTCAGATGATTCAGCTTCAGCATGCGAGGAAGGTGATTCCTTTGATGATGCTAAAGAGAAATCGCCGCTTGAGTAACCATCATCTTCAAAATTGAAGGGTTGAAAAGCAGGGTTTGTGTGGGTTTGGAGTTCATCCATCCCACGTGGAATTGTTTGTGGCATGATGAAGCCAGCAACAGATTTTTGCTTCAGAGCATTCGAAACAATTTGATTGACTCCATCAGATACCTTGGAGCCGAGATTTTGAATCTTGTGTGACTGTGATGGTGCAGCCACAACTGATTGTTCTCCAGTAGTTTTTGTCATACTTCTCGTCATGACACCACCAGATGCAGCACTAGCAGTTGTTGATCCTTGCGATGCAGATCAAACAGTTTTCCTTGAAGATTGGGTGATAGCATTCTTAGAGGCCATGTTATCTTCGAGGAAGTGCAGAGTTGGTATTTTGGAGAAAGAGATGAGAGGCAGAGAGGTCCCACCGAGCGTGCCAAATTTGTAAACACAAATTTCGCGCCTAGAATAAATTAGACAAGAAATTCTGCAACAAATTGAATTTTTGTATTGATTTTGTATATGGGTACAATCCCTGAATTTGATACAATAAAATTGATCCTCTGATTCGATCTCCTAATGATTTGAGTACTCCGAGGGCTTGATGCTTGATCTCGGTTGATGCAAATCAGTTGAAGAACTCTGAAGACGTTTCTTGGTTCTGATCTGCCAGTGACTGATTGTGATTTCTGAAGCTCTGCAAGTCTTGATCCTTCTCGCTTGGTAGCTGGATGTTCCTTGCTGTCTGAGCTCTGAATTTTGCAAATACTGAGTGCCCCAAATGAAGGGAGAAGACCCCTATTTATAAGCTCTGCCGGTTAGGGTTGGAGCCGGGTTTTGGGCCTAGGCCCAGCAATTATTTTCTTATTTTTAAATAAAGAAAATAATTACTAATTCCTGCATCATCGATGACACGTGGCGGCTTTTGATTGGCTGCACTTAATTTTGACCAAGCGGGTCCACCAAAGTCAACGTGACAGGTGGCACCTTATGGTTGGTCGATATTTTTTTTTTTTACACGTGGCACCATCTGATTCGTCATAAAATTTTTACCTTCTACAGATTTCTCTCCTTTTTGTTTTTAATTAAAAGTAGAACCAAAAAGGTTACAATAACAACAATTACGTTCATTGTAGGTCCCATTTTTGTGATATCTAGATGTAGACAACTTTAACCTTATAAATAGTTATGCCAATTATCCTTCATAGGAGAAGGGAAAACAATCATATTCTTTGACTTCCTAGGATTTGATATGCTTCTATCTTTGAGTAGAGATGGCAACGGGAGAGTTGGGGACAGGGCATATTCCCCGGCACTGTCTCCGCTCAGCTCTCCGCTCCCCATTCCCGCCCTGTTTCCTATTATGGGAAAAAAATTCCTCCCCGCTGCCATCCCCGTCCCCAGCGGGGATTCAATCATTGACGAGGCCTCAACGGGGATTTTTCTCCGCAAGTTGTTTTTACCTCCTATGTAAAAACTATATTACAAGTTAGATATTGGATGAAATACGAAGTTGCCTAGGAAACCTAACTCAATTAATTATTCAAAGTTTTTGTAGGTTTCATGCAACGCAAGTCTAACAAATTTTATCGAAGTTTACGATCGAAGTAAAATTAAAGTTTACAAGTCCATGCAACACAAGTCTTACGTCAATGCACAAATTACACAAATGAACCGAAGTCTAAGAAGGCAAACGCAACAGAACCAAAGTCTAAGAAGGAAAAGAGAGATTTTTTTCAAGTAATTTTATATATCTAACCTTAATCTTATATTCATAAATATATTTATATGTAATTTTAATTATAAATGAGGAAGGGGATGGATTTTTCCCCAATCGGGAATGGGAAGCGGGGACAAGGACGGAGATTTTTCCCCGGCGGGTAAGCGGGGACAGGGACTGGGTGAAATTTCACCCCGTCCCCGCCCCAGTCCCCGTTCGGGGATTGCATCTCATCCCGTCCCCGTCCCCGTCCCCATCCCAGATGGGGACGGGAATTTTTCCCCAATGCGGGATGGGGCCCTGACGGGAACGGGATTCCCTGACTAACTGCCATTCCTGTCTTTGAGGATTTCTGTAATTTAATTTCAGTCAGTTAAGAGTTGTTACATGGTAGTTTTTGGCCTAGAGACATAGTTTTTTCTGGATGGGGAACGAATTAAAATAGCCAATTTGCAGTAAGCACATGCAACAGAATAACATTATGCTTAGCTTAGCTGCTTACTAATTGCAAGTCAGCAACTAGGCGTAACGGATGGTACGCATTGTTTTCTCATTAATTAGGTGTCCAATGGGGTTCTCAATTTATTTATTTAGCTTTTTTTTCCTTTAATTATTCATTTAATTAGAATAAAATTACTATTAACCCAAACAAAATATAGCTCTTTCATCATAGACTTACAGTGCTCACTCTTGCACTTGAAGCCATGCCAACAGCTCACGGTTTTAAGCCATGGACATGTTATGCTAATTTATCAAATTAGTTTATTAAAAGTGAGGTAGTTATTGGTTCCGTTGCCAAAATTGTGATCAATTCAAATCCAGATTAACACGAATCACCTTATTTTTCAAGTTCAATCTGGTATTCATGTTATCGGAAACGTTAGGATTAACGTAGCAGATAGAATTCGAATCCAAATCTTTGGCGACAACTTCCACTCGTATCAGATAAGATACATAGATGATTACTGAAAATTAATTAAGCAATACATATAATTGCTATGACCACCTGAAGCTCATGGGAATTAAATTTGCAGCTTTAATTTATTGAAAACCAAATTAATTATTTATCTTATTCCATACCCTTGATGACATTAACAATTATTCCAACATAACTTGTCTTATTAAGATAAATTAATTAGAACCATCACTTGCAATTGGACTGGCAATTCTCCAAAGTGATATAACATTGTAATGGAAGGACTTTATGGCAACACCAGCATTCTGCATACAGTTTGCACGACGCGCGCTTGCATTGTTTTAGATCAAGCATTTTCCTACTGCCTTTCTCATTTCCCACCATTTCATTTTCTTCTGGTTCCACCTTTGATCTCACCATCTTCCCCTCCTTATCAATATATTCACCTGTACATAACATAACAATAAACACGTTTTATTAATGTGTGAGATCATTTCACATAATACATATTATGAGACAGATATTTTTATAGTGATTTTTGTTAATAATAAGGGTCACCAATAATACATTCAGAAGTGATTGTAATAAAAGTCATTCACAGATGAACTGTTAGCCCAAAACTAAAAGTCAATCACTTTAGAATATATTGTTAGTCATCTTATTTTGAAAAAATCATTCTAAAAGAGATCCATCGTATAATAACTCTTATGTGATACGGTCTCATCGATCTAAAAATGTACGTTTTAAGCAACACGAAGAATACTCCATTCACAAATTAAAACCAATCAAAAACAATATTGAATATAGATGAGATAAGTGTATAACTCACATTGTGCAGGTGCCAGAAGTGCAAGAACTATCAAAACACAAAGAATAGTGGTGCATCTTGATTTACTTGTTGCCATTGCTATTGGTATTATATGAATAAATGTTTTGGTGGACGAAGCAAACAGATTGGAGATTTGAAAAAGAAATGTGTTGTATTGTTGCTTTTACAATTTTGTAGATGAAGGGGTTTATATACAAAAGCAAATCTATACACTAAGATTAATGCGGGAAGGTTAATAAATAATTTGCTGCACAGGAAAGCAATCAAGTTTGATTACGGAATTATGGGTGATTTAATGACGGTATATATGAATAATGTTGAATATCTAAAGTGATTAGATCTATTTTTTTTTTTTATCAAAAGTCATTAGATCTTTTGATTTTTTTTTTAAAAAGTCTGCCCTATCCAGAATTTAAGGCCAATCCTTTTAGGGTAGAACTATAGCATAATTGGTAAGAAGATCGAGTGATAAATAGTGTAGAAAATAGGGTGATTTATGGATCAAAAATAAAATTAAATGCATGAATTGTAGGAATACATTTGGAGCTCTAAGGTACAAAATTCATGAGTTTCATACATTTAATTTCTCTTAATAATAAGAGTTTCATTTGAAGATAATTTTTTTAATTGAAAAAAGAAGAAGGAAGAATCATTCGATTAGAGCTCTTTCTATTCTTTCCTTGTTTTCATCATTTTGCGGAACAAGGAGAATAATATCATGTATAGAACTCGTGTAATGAGTTTTGGACTTTGGCGTGCATGGAAAAACAAAATATATGCATGTATCATGGGAAACAAAACCATGATATATATATATATATATATATATATATATATTATATATATATATATATATATAATATATATATATATATATATATATATATATATATTATATATATAATATATATATATATATATATATATCTGTGCGTGTGTGTGTGAGAGAGAGAGAGATCACATCAAATTATGGAATGACTTGTACATCATAATAATACCAACACAAAAATATCGAAACTTTTTCCCTAAAATCGCAAATGTCTTGGAACATTCCCAATTATAGTTTCATTTTTTAGAACTTAAGTTTGCTATATCATTAAAAGTTCAATTCGAATATTTTGGAACATGCATTTCATCACTTCTCCAACCCGTAGAACTCCAATTTGAGTCATCCAATAAAAATATTTATCATGAACCTACCTTATAACACACAACCTTTTTTATAACACACAACCTTTTTTTTAATCATATAAAAATTATATATTAACCCAAAAAAGGGCAAAAATATAATAAAATGCAAAAATTTGCGACCTGGTGGTGGAACTCTGTACAGTTCCACCACGCATGGCATTATTCTGACAATGCAATGGATATTGGACAAGTGGCGTGATGGGACCCGCGTTTCATTTTCACCGCACTGGCTGTGCATGCTTTTAGCAACATATCGTATTCTTAACCCCTTCGATTTGCCCTCAGATATAATATAATACCTATACATGAGAGTAAAGTTTTTGGAGGTATTTGCTAACGACAGTTTTTTGAGAAAAAAGAGTTATTTGAGGATGTTTTAGCTATTTTGACCAAGTCAAACAGCTATCATTTATGACTTATGAGTTAACCATTCACAATATATTATCTCATATATATATATATATATATATATATATATATATATTAAAAGTTGGATGGAATACATGTATGATCGATATATGGGATGCTACATAGGATGCCATCTAGGTGCCACTTGGAATAAGAATTCCATATAGAATAGCAACATAAAGCTCATCTATCATGTAATTAAGACGAATGCATGTTATTAATGCAACTTTAATTCAATGTAATGTTAACTTTTCTGATATGTTAATTGTGACTAATTAGTAATTAAATTTTATCTTTAAAAATTTAAATATAGAACAAAGAAATGATTTAGCTATTACCCAAGATGATCAAGAACAAAATAGATAGTATATAATATGAAATATAGTAGGACCTTAACGTGATTGTGGATTTCACTTATGATTACTTTAAGTTGGTATAATATTTAGTTCCTTTTCACATTTGTAACTTACGTTCATGATATTAATTATTAAAAAAAATTCAATGATTTATTCAATTTATATTTGGCTTGAAATTATATTTTGCACTCAAAAATCATATAGTATAATTAGTTCTTGTAGCAAACTTAAATTTAAATTTAATTGGTAAATTATTATATAAAAGTAGGTTGTCAATAATCTCACAATAGACCATAAATGACTTTATAAATTAGTAGTACTCCTTCACCTCCTCCTCCCCCACAAAAAAGAACGCAAAAATTTTTTCTAAATTCAAATTGTAGCAAAATTTCTTCATCTGCTACTAATCTCCCTTTCTTCTTTTTTAAATTTTTAAATTTTTTTTATACATAATTATACACCAAAGAGATAAAATCAAGGTGAAAGACTTATCTGTCTTTTTGTTACTACTGTCAATAATTTTCCCATGCTTTGTTGATCATGAGAATAATTAATCAAATTTTATTTTCATTCAAGTCATGGGTCAAATAGTAAGGAGGATCATCATCACTATTGAATAATATTAAAGGTGCTTTTAAACTATTAAAATAATCTGCAATGGACATATGAAGTAAGTACATGCATAATGAACATAATTAAACCAATAGGAATCTCTAAAAAAAAAACCACACATTTTGTGATGATTATTAGTTTTAATTGGTGTGCATAACCCTACAAATTTGACCTTTGGCCTCACACGTGTTTACTTATCTTTTGCTAATTTGTTCTTATTGGTAAATTCTCTTATTATTCCATTTGAATGCCCATCTTTAATATTGCATAACCTTTATTAAATTATCTCATTATTCTATTTTAATGCTCACCTATAATTATTATATTATATATTATTTTTGAAATTAATTACCTCATTATCCCCATAGCTACTCATTTTACTTTAGAGTTATCTTAATTTGCAATTCCTATAAATAGAGACTTGATTTTATCATATCTCATCTAAGTTTTTGTCGTCATATGATCAAAGAGAAATTTGTGTCGTGATAATTCATATTTTATATATTTAGTTTTCTCCTTCATTTTATCTACTTTTGAGGCTTTGAAACATATTTTTATGAGTAAATAATGCATATTTTATGAAATTTTCAGGTAAAAATGAAATAGGAGAATTTGGACTCGGATCTCCCACAAATGCAAAGCCTGAAGTCAGGCCCAAAGAAAAGAAACAAGAAAAAAAGAAGAAAAAAAGAAGAGAGAAGCTAGCCCGTATGTGCCTGCGGCCCAGATCACAGCCCAGCGCCTGTCAATCCACCCCTCATCTCTCTTCCCTCACTTCTCTTTCACACCGTGGCCTAGCCTGCTACCTGACTCGGCCCAAACGCTAGCTTCCCCCCAGCCCGCCTCATCACTCCATAGACAGCCTCCGTTTGGGCCTGTTCTGACGACCCAGCGACTCTAGCTTGCCTTCCCCTTCATTGTCTCCTTCTCTCACTCTCTTTCTCCTTCCTCCGGTTGGGCCTGCCCGCGGCCCAAGTTAGCCAGCCTGTTCTCCAATCCTCGCGGCCCAACGGTCACAACCACCCCAGCCCGCCTTCCCAGCAGCATCAGCCCTATTCTCAAGTGCTCCATTTTTCCCACATGACTCATTCTTAACCTAGTCAAATGCCATTAATCAAGATTAATTCTATACTTATGACTAGCCATGTCCATGCATGTAGCATCTCAAAATTAATTGGAATTGATTCTCCTTAATTTTGGGGTATCCAAAGAGGTTGGATTTCTACTATAAAAAGGGATCAAGGTTGAGGAATCCAGACACTCTCACGTTCATCTACTCACACACTCATCCACTCACTTTCTTATTCTTCTATCTTTCATTTTTTTTTTAAGAGAGAGTCTTTGTAAGACAAAACCATTTGGGTTGAAGGGTTTGGAAGAAAATAAGCTTAATTAGCTATTTTTCTCTTCCCTTCTTATCTCATTTGTGAGTCAAATTTAAGAGTTTATATTTGATTATATTATTTGTATAATTGAGTACAAAGTTTGGACATAGAAAGTGAAATATACCAACTCTAATGGTATTTTCACTAACTATAATTGGCTAAACTACTCATTTTAGGATTAGGATGAATCTTTGGTAATAATATTATTTTGCTAATTTCTTAAGGGGTTATTTTTGTCTCTTTTGCATAATCTTGAGTTTATATTTGAACATCATCTACTCATGCATCTTAACACTAATGTTTAATCGTGTTGATGACACTAGTTTAATTTGCTATCTCAAATGAATATTAGACCTTGTAGGCTAATATGATGATTACATAATTGGACTTAAAATTATAATTGTTTAAATTGAATAATTTATGCTAAAAATTAGATGAGTTATGTCTAAAAAGAATAGTTCATGCTAAACCACTAGATAAATCATCTCGCTTTATAATTATAGTCATCTTTTTAATTTATGACCTAATGCTTATAGCTTGAGTTGAACAAGAGATAAATTGAATCCCCATTTGAATTAGTAAATTAATATTAGCATCAAAGGTGAAGTCCAAAGTCCTACAATTTTCTCCGATTTGATTTCTCTCTACTTTACTACTCATTTGCTCTTCATTTGTTCGTTAATTCATTTCAATAATCCAACTCTAAAAATTAAATTATTCTTTACAATCGGAAAGGCTAAGTCTAAAATCACTATTGTTTCTCATGGGATTGACACCTTAATACTTGCTAGTCTACAATTAACCTTGTGTACTTGCAAGTAAAAAGAGTTTTAAAACTAGAACATAAAATTCACATCAAGTTTTTGCTATAGTCTTAGTTATGGAAAGATACAAAAATGAGTTTCCTGATAAGCGTCAATTGGCTAAAAAGAAGAATCTTATTCTTTTCTTGATCATTGTCAGAATAAAGGTTACAATCCCTGAAATTGTGTTGCACTCATATGAGACAAAGTGGTCATTCGTATTAAAAAGAAGGCAATTTCATATTCGTGTTTGCTATGCAATAACAAAAATCAAGGACAATCACTGAAATATGTAGGAGTTTACCTTTCAAAATCGGTATTAGTCTATGAACAACTGTATGTTGTAGCATCATGGTAACTTCACCAGGGGGTTTGAAGTTTATTATTAAACATGATAATGAATACTATGAAGGATGTACAAGAAATATTGTCTACAAAGAAATGTTCAACAACTTATCAATGGTATGTATGCACTTAAAATAACTTCACTACTATAAATTACAACCAAAAAAAAAATTGATACTGTATATGTTTTAATTATGCAAAGATGATGGCATTATGCAGGCAACTTCAGGCAAATGAAATATACCAAAAATCCATAATTGAAATATCTCTCTATGGGTAAGTAAAAATCAATACAAAAATATTATCTTATATTTTTGACTAAATGTATAAACATGTAGAAAATCATTACCTGCAATTAACAATACAATGCTGATGGCAAGTAGAAAGGAACAAATAAAAAATCAAACCTAACTTAGTATAATATATGTTACTTTTGCAGGTTACTTAATCTGAGAATATAAGTGGGCTACTAATAGATAGCGAAGATGACAAATTTGATATGTTATTCAACATTTTATATTAGAACTACTTTTCACACATTACATCTCACATTACCATATGATTCATTTTTAAAAATAAAATCCAAGTTTAAGAAATACAACATTAAGCTATTGAAAACACTATGGTTTCCTTTCCCCCTTTAATTTGCTCCAATCGTCAATACGGTTATTTCACAAAATCATGATCCTTTTAAACTTAAAAAAGAATAAATCACATAGCATCAAACTACATAATATCTTAAAACAAAAATAAAATAAAAAACTTCTTGACTAACAAGATTAAAAAAGATAGACTGCACATCAAAACTTCAAGTCTATATACGTAAGGTGACTTCATTTGACATAAATTCATAAAAAGGGCGCTACCATCATGTCTATGGAACGCAGTATAGTATATCACCAACAACAACATATTTAACAAGATACTGGCACTTATAAACCGAGAAGTGAAGTCATCGTGCAATGCACGGGTAAAAAACTAGTAATTTATAAATCTGAAACTATTATCTCAGACCATCAGCTTTCATATATTCTAAATTTTTTGAATCAAATGCCCTATAGATTTCAGTCAATTTGTGATCAAGTGGGTATGTAAGTAAGTATCGACTGCAAAATTTTGATCGAGATATAGTAAATCAAATTAAATTCCGTTACCCTTTTATTTTAAATTTAGATCACATTTGGCTCGATCACTTAGTATAGATGATCAAGCACTTCCTGACTCTCGTTGGTTGTCCAACTTCATCATATTAATTCAATCGATTGAGTTTATTGGAAAAACATAATAATATAAGCAACAATGTATCTATCCAAATACATAAAAATTTTGCATTATTACTAGTAAATACAAAGAGATTTTATTAGTTTGATTCTTATTCCAAGAATAACATATATATGTTCACTTGCAAATTTCATGGCAACGTTGATAAGTGGCGTAACAATTGGTAACTGGAATAGTATTCATACAACACCAACAGGCTTCATTAGTGTTATTCTTGCAATCCTTCTTCGCACATACATTCACGTTTATCATTTCCTACTCCTGTGTGCCACCATATCACTCTCCCCTTCCTTCTCTACTTCACTACCGCCATTCGATCTCCCATTGCTTCCGTCATCAACAATCTCGCCTGAATATGTTCAACTTGTTTTGGTAAATACTAATGACACATCTTATCTTTAAATAATTATGTATCTAGTAATTAGGTGCAACCGACATTCATAATTGAAGCTTACTTACAAGGGGAAAAAAACACCGTGTACAATAAGAAATTATACTAATATAGGTTGGTTCAAGCAATTTGACACTTGTTCTTCCTCACGCAAGGTTTTCGGGTTTGAGTAATGTAAATGGAGAAAACCTGTGATGGGAGAGTTCTATCTCTTTTTGAGCCAACAGTAGCTCGATTCTAGTGAAATGGAGGATCCAAGACCAAAAAAATAAATTTTATATATATACATACATACATACATATATACATATATATATATATATATATATATATATATATATATATATATATATTATATATATATAATATATATATATATATATATATGTATATATATTAAAACCCAGCATGTATAGGGCACTGAAAACAGTTTTGCTAATACCATACTGTTTTACCAACACCAATTGGTTCAAGTAGTTTGAAATTTGTTCTTCTTAAGCAAGGCCTCGGGTTTAAGTTTTGTAAATGGAGAATAGAGCTCTACTCCTATTTGGACCAATAGTAGCTTGACTCCAATGAAATAGAGGATCAAAGACCCCCAAAAAAATACCGTACTATTTTTATTAAAAAAATCAAAATTTTTAGTTATGATAACCGTTTTGTATGGGTTAAATACATAAGATGATAAAAATATGAGTCAAGAGAAAGTTGTCTGTCTTAAATTAAAATGCAGATAAAAATTTGAGTCAAGAGAAAATTATTTGTCTTAAATGAAAATGCATAAAAAAATTGTTGGATCAAAAGTGAAAGTCTTCGAGTGCTCATTAATTATGTGGATTACCAAATCAGTTGTGCAATACTCCTAAGTTATAATTGTTGCTCATACAATTAATCTTCATTTGGTGTTGTGGTTTAATCTATCAAGAAAATTATGATTTATGAGTATTGGCTTAAAATAATCCCAATTACATGAAAAATGTGCAAAATAATCCAGGTTATGAAATTTGCCCTACGAATACTCAGCTTTCACATCATTTTCCCTGTACCTACCATTTTAACCAATCACCTCAAAAAATTATATGTTTTGTATATTGGCACATATGGATGTTATTTTAAAAGTTAAATTTTATTTTAAGCTAATGCATAGATCAAAATGAGAAGATAAAAGACTTAACTACATATGAAAAATAAAATATGCATTTACAAGAAAATCCTAAATAAAAGGATTAAGAGAATGCATAACTCACTTGGTGCAACGGCTAAAAGGTTGAAGACAATCAAGACAGAGAGAATAATTATGAATCCTGATTTACGAGTTGCCATCGTTGCTTGCTTGCTAATGAAACCTTAATGTCTTTTTCCGTTTTCTTTAATTTGTTTCTTCTCTATTTATTTATTTATTTATTTATTTTTTGCCCATTAAGGTTTACTTTTATTTAGTGACTTTTTTTATATATAGTATATGATTTCAATAATGTGGAATACTATGTAAAGTCTCTCATATGCATGGAATTTGAAGCCAATTACATATCCTTTTAGGGGAACAATTCAAACACTTAACATTTCACAGGAATTTCGTATGTTTCCATCTCTAGGTTTCATGCATCTTCCCTTGAAATTTTGGGGGGAAAAAAAAAACTATTAATAGAGACTTCAAAATCGTAGCATCTCCTATGATTCGACAACAATCTTTTTCTTTGTTTGGGATAACGACTCAATAACATTTTTTGATTTCATGTGATTTCTTTTAAAAATTTGAAAAAATAATCCCATGATTAGTCAATGTAATTAGTTACTACTTCTGTTTTACTATAAATAAAGGCTAATCTAGAATCCCATAGACGTACAAATGAGCTAATTAGGCTAGACCACCACAATAAAAGTACGGCTTACTAAGTCGGTTTGTACACTATGAACCCGGGATCATGTAGCAATGTTATAAGTCTGTTATATGGTTGGGATTAAAATCCCATTATAACTCATAGGTTTAAGGCATGGAATCGTAACAAGCACCCTGGGTCTTGAGCGATAGTTCACCCTATGTGTGTTATATATATGGTTGGGATTAGATCATCTAGGTCTATGTCATGTTATGCTAATTTATCAGATTAATTAGTTTATTACACGTGAAATAAATGTTGGTTGCCAAAATTTTAATCAATTCAAATCTAGATTAAAGTGAATCATCTTATTTTAAGTTCAAATTTCAAAGTCTATATTATACACCCAATAAGACATATTCTTAGAAGATATATATGAATAGAATATGAGAGCACATACTCTCGAGTGTATCTAATAATTTGCAATTATATTGAAAAGCAAATAAATTGTTTCTCTTATTACTTCCATAACATTACATTAATTAAGGATTTCAACCACTAAAAAAAAGAAAGTAGGTAATAATATAATTTTGTTATTAATTGTTAGAAACTAGGTAGGATTACTTGCAGTTGTCAAGACGGGAAGTGAGAGCTGGATTACATTTGAATGGACGGACTTTATGACAACACCAATAGGCACTTTCATATTGGCACGTTGGCCCTTGCATACATTTAGCTCTATCATTTTCCTGCTGTGCTTGTAATTATTCTCTTCTGCTTTTTCCTCCTTATGAATATAATCACCTGTATATATATATATATATATATATATATATATATAATATATATATATATATATATATATATATATATATATATATATATATAATTCATATGTTTTAAATATTTATTAAATAATATTTATTAAATAAGAGAGAGATAGTAAACGATCGACGTACTCTATTTGGAAAGGGGGGAAAAAAAGAAGAATGCAACAAAAAGATCCTACTTAAAAAAAAAAGTCTTTTAATTACATCTATAAATTCTCCTTTTTCCCCCTTTCCTATGTGTATTTTATTCGTAACCTTATTTATTTTACATGGAAATCATAGGAAAAATCATAACAAATAAGTCGTTTTCCTTTTATCAAGACAATAATTCAATATAATTTATGTCTAAATTTAAAATTTAGAGATCAAATTTAGAAAACACACATTCATACGTTTATTTTTTTTAAGATAGAGATCAACTAGGTCATATTTTTTAAAGTTTTTTGTCATGTTTAAGCAATGTATTATGTCTTATTAATTTAATTCTTTGCATGATGAAAGAATAAAAAAATAAAACTATGACAAAAAAATGCAGTATATTTGACTAAAAAATACAACAACAACAACTCCCAGTGCGGGTCCCGCTTTCGCGGGGTCTGGGGAGATCCAGCTGTAGGCAACCTTACTCCTACCGGTATTTCTACCCATAGAGAGGTCGATTCCTTAAAACCCACAAAACAATTTTTGAAAAAAGTTTATAGAGAAAACGAATGCAAACCAAAACCAAGGAGGAGAAAATGTACCGGAGAGCGAAATAACCAAGGAGTAGAGACATACCTCAACCCACTAGGGGCGCTAGATGCTGTCACTAGATGCCGTCACATCCCAGAAAAGCACGACCTGCAGACAAGCACCCCAAAACCAAACCCGCCCCTACCCCACCGGAGCTACTACCATCTACGCGTCCGGTCCCCTACAATCAGAGACCCTAATCCTATCCCGCCACAACCTCTTATCCTGAGCCATGTCCTCCGTCAGACTGGCAACTCTCAAGTCCTCTCTAACCACTTCCTCTAGGCTTTTTTTCGGTCTATCCCTCCCTCTCTTTCCACCAGGGGGGACGATCAATTCGCACCTCCTCACTGGGGCGGCCATACTTCTCCTCTTTACGTGGCCAAACCATCTGAGCCTCGATTCCCTCATCTTCTCCTCTATGGGAGCCACTTCAGCTAAGCTCCTGATTACTCCATTCCTAATTCTATCCAATCTCGTAAAACCACACATTCACCTTATCATTCTCATCTCGGCTACCATCAACCTTTGGGCCTGCGTCTTCTTTAGAGGCCAACACTCCGATCCATAGAGAATAGCCGGTCTAACTACCATCCGATAGACTTTGCCTTTCAATCCTAGGGGCACTCGCTTGTCACACAGTACCCCTGATGCTGACTTCCACTTTTGCCAACCCACTCTTATCCGCTGGCTAATATCCTCGTCAATGTCCCCATTTCGGTGGATGATCGAGCCCAGATACTTAAATTTAGCGACTTTTGGTATCACCCTCCCATCCAGTGTGATTTCTCCCCCTTCTTCTATCCTACCACTGAAACAGCAATGGAGGTACTCCATTTTTGATCTACTTAACCGAAAACCCCTAGCTTCTAGCGTATGCCTCCAACTCTCCAACCTGTCATTCACCCCCTGCCTGGTCACATCGATAAGAACGATGTCATCTGCAAATAACATGCACCAAGGCACTTCATCCTGGATTCCTCTAGTGAGTTTATCCAAAACTAAAGTGAAAAGAAACGGGCTTAGGGCGGAGCCCTGATGAAGGCCCATACTAACAGCGAAGTCCTTAGAGACCCCTCCTGGTGTCCTAACACGCGTCCGCCCTCCCTCGTACATATCCTTAATTACTCGGATGTACGCGGGTGACACCATTTTCTCTTCCAAACACCTCCACAATACCTCCCTTGGGACTCGATCATACGCTTTCTCTAGTTCAATGAACACCATATGGAGATCCACCTTTTTATCCCTGAACAAGCCCATGAGCCCTCTGAGGAGGTGGATCGCCTCAGTGGTCGATCTGCCCGGCATGAAACTAAATTGGTTCTCTGAAATCTCTACAACCTCGCGTAACCTTCTCTCAATCACCCTCTCCCATAACCTCATAGTATGGTTGAGCAGTTTAATACCCCTAAAGTTATTACAAACTTGAATATCCCCTTTGTTTTTGTATAGTGGGATGACTATGCTGTCCCTCCACTCTCTGGGCATCTTGGCGGTCCTGTAAATGACATTAAACAGCTCCGTGAGCCAATCTACCCCTACCTCCCCCATAAACTTCCAAACTTCTACTAGAATCTGGTCTGGGCCCATGGCCTTCCCATTCGCCATCTTCTTCAAGGCCTCCCTAATCTCCTCCTTTGCTATAAGGTCGCCCGCTCGTTGATCGCTATACTCTCCGCCCCTACTAAAGTCGTCTCGCACTCCTTCCCCATTGAGAAGTTTAGCAAAGAACCTTTGCCATCTCTCTCTAATTTCATCATTCTCAGTCAGCACCTTACCTTCTTCGTCCTTGATGCACCTTACCACTCCCAAATCCCTAGTCTTCCTTTCCCTCGCCCTAGCCAGTTTGAAAACCTCCTTCTCCCCTTCCTTCGTCCCCAATCTATGGTACAGTCTATCAAAAGCCTGGCTCTTTGCTATTGCCACCGCCTTTCTGGCTACCTTCTTGGCCGCCTTGTATCCAATCTTCTTTTGCTCCCTCTCTTCCTCCGAACTACTGCTTATAAACTCCGCGAAAGCATCTTTTTTGGCCTTCACTTTCTCCTTCACCTCTTCGTTCCACCACCAGGCGCCCTCCATCCTGTTCCCGCCTTCCCAGGAAAGACCTAGGGTTTCCTTAGCCGATCTTCGGATGCAATCCGCCACAGCCTCCCACATCGAATCGGCGTCTTCTGCCCTCCTCCAAGCTCCCTCCTCGGCTATTCTTTCTGCTATTAACCCCGCCTTTTCCTTCGTGAGGGTCCACCACTTAATTCTGGGTTCTCCGACTCTCCTTTTCGTCCTCCTAGGATACTTGAACTCTGCATCTAGAAACAGCAACCTATGTTGAGTTCCCAGAAATTCGCTAGGAATCACTTTGCAGTCCTTACACGATCTCCGACTTTCCTTCCTCGTGAGGAAGTAGTCAATCTGTGTCTTGCAGGAGCTACTCTTGAAGGTCACTAGGTGATCCTCATTCTTCTTGAAAAAGGAGTTGGCCACCAACAAATTAAAGGCCACCGCAAAGTCTAACACAGAGACCCTTCCCGCGTTTCTTTCTCCGAAACCTAAACCCCCGTGGACCCCCTCATAACCTGCTGCCTCCGTGCCAATATGGCCGTTAAAGTCTCCTCCTATGAACAGTTTCTCGCTCCGAGGGACCTCTTGGGTGACCGCATCTAGATCCTCCCAAAAGTGCTTCTTAGTTTCCTCCGACAAGCCTACTTGGGGAGCATACACACTCACCACGTTCACGAAAACTGAACCCACCAAAACTTTAATGGCCATAATCCGATCGCTCTTACGCCTCACTTCGACCACCTGGTCCGCCACATCCTTCACAACCAGGATGCCAACTCCATTCTTCGCCTTAGTTGACCCCGAATACCAAAACTTATACCCATCGATCTCTCTAACTTTAGCCCGAACCCACTTCGTCTCCTGGACACACGCTATACTAATCTTACGCCTATGCAAAGCCTTAACTAATTCTATCGACTTACCCGTGAGAAAACCAATATTCCAGGACGCTAGGCGTACCTTCCGCAACCCTAAATCCCTCCCAACCCCAAAACTCCCTGGAGGACAGGCTGAAACAGTTACATGGCTCGCCACAAGCGTAGACGCCTACAAAGCCCGCGAACACCCTAGAGGTCTACCAACTAATAACAAATAAATAATAATAATAACAAATAAACAATAATAATAATAATAATAATAATAATAATAATAATAATAATAATAGCAAAATCAAATCGAAGTGGGGGCACGACCTCACAAAGTAAAATGCTTTAAGCAAATCAAAGCAGAAGCAGAATAACAATAGCAAGTACCGAAAAACCTGAATAACTAATACTAATAATAAAAATAATACTACCAGTAAATAGGAACAGATAAAGTGGTAACAGTAACACAAAAGCTAGAATAGTTACCACAATGTTAACAACAATAATACCCAGCACCAATAATAGTGAGATTGTAAGGAGTTTAAATCATAGTAGATAAAGGCTAAGTACTACAAAGCAAGTGGTGATGCTACTAATAATAATATTAAAACAATAACAAAAACAATAGGAAACACTGATGCTGGTAAAGCAATATTAATCGTATGAGGACTAATAACAGCCAATAAACGCAACCTTATAAGGACTAATAACCGCTACCACAACAAAGCAATAGTGAAGACAGGCGGCAACGAAAAAGACTACACTCCAAAAAAAACAATAATAAAAACCTCAAGAATTCTAAAGGAGGTAAAAGTCAGAAGGAGCCTATGTGGCTATGGATGTACACTAAACACAAAAATAGAATGGAGCCAGCAAGCCCAGTTTATAACGGTTGAAAGCCTAGGTACTGAGTGGTCGATTCAACCTTAGCCTTACTGGGGACACCCACCAGAGGCGGTGAGCTGCAACCATGGGGCAGTGGGTAGGGAACAGTCAGAACCAGGACAAGGATAGGGGTAAGGTTGAGTAACGAGAGTAATAGATGTTACCGCCGATGACCTGGCTATGGCCGTCGTAAAGCTGTAGCAGCTAGTCTTGTAAAGCTCCGGCAGACATACGAGCAGAGATGCGCCGGCAAAGACGGGCTGGTGCTGAGATGAATCCCGCCGAAAACAGGAGTTCACCTCACCAGAGTACAGCCACCGGGCTCTTTCTGGGTTTGTATCTGTATGTGATGCTAATTGCAACAAATACGGATGGAAGCTTCGAAATGTTGTCGGAAAAAGCTTACAAACTCGAAAAACCCAAAGAAGCAAATTCAAATGAATTCCAAAAAAACAAATCAATAGAATTGGCGTTTGAATGATAAAACTTTGGTGCCTAGATCTAGTAAGTCGACAATGGAGTACTCACAAGCCCCACTGTCATGAACGAGGCAGTAGAGAGTTTGAAGGGCAGTAGAGAGAGAATTGTTTGCTATTACATTGCAGATACAAATATTCAAGAGTTATTTGATTAAAAAATACAATGTAGAATATGGATGAGATAAGTGCATAATATAACTCACATTATGCAAGGGTTATAAGTGTGAAGACCATGACAACATGGGCGGAGCTACATTGGGGCAAGGGGGATCAATTGACCCCCCAACTTTTTGGGGAAAAAAAATTAAATGTGGGATATTTTTGTGGAAAAACAAATAGATATATATAATTTGGTTCAGATACATTCTGCAAAGTCATGCTTGGCAGGATGGTGGTTGCCTTGCCCCTTGTTTTGCCTGGTCGCGGGTTCGAATCTTTGTAGATGTCACTCTGCTTTGCCTCTCGGTCCCTTATAAGTTTTTTTTTTTTTTTTTGAGTTTTGGACATTTATTCATCCAGTCGTCCTCTCGACTATTTTTCACTAATCGCTCAGGCTCGTCTCTTCCCAGCACCGGCCCCTGCCTGCCTTGCCCACTTACTTTCTCTCACTCTCTGGCTTCTGTCCCTGGCCGCTGTGCGCCACTCTGCCGACGCCGCCGGCTAGCAGCCGCCTGGTCCGCCTCCACTCCACTCCACTCGGACCACTCATCCTCAGTTCTCCTCCTAAATTCCAAATCTCAATTTGAGGTAATTCTAAAAAATACTCAATTTTTGTTTTTAATTTTGTTATTTTGTAAATAATTATGTTTATTTTACTGATTTTAGTTAGATTTATGTTAAATAATTGATTAATTTAGTGAATTACTCATGATTATAAACTTTAATAGTTCTATGACAAAGTCGTAGCCAGGATTCAAATCTCGACCCTTTGATTTGAATCCTAGCTCCGCCACTACATGACAACACAAAGAACAATTGTGGGTCCTAATTTACTAGTTGCCAATCGTGTTGTTTTATGAATATTATTATTTTGGCGGACGAAGAAGAAAAGACATTGGAGATGTGGGGAAAAAAAAAGAATTGACGTATTCTTACATTCATAATTCTGTACATACAAGGATTTATAGACAAAAGCAAATCTATTAATTAATGAAGGTGATTTGGCACAGCTGCCAACTAAGGAAGGTAATTAAATAAAAATAATTTGCTGAAAAAGAAAGCAATAAAATTTGATCATGGAATGTATAATTTGACTTACCTTTTATGTGTGACTTAGGCTGCAAATTAGCTGTTTAGATGGCGTACAATTGTTGAGGTAGTAGAAGGCTATTTAGGGAGTGGTTAACTATTCATTTTAATTTAGCTGTCAGTGGATAGTTCCTTAGATGAGCGGTTGAAGAACATGTTCAAAAAATTTACTTACTGGGTTAGCTGATTAATGCAAATTGACATAAATGAAATATGGATAATTTCCACAAATAAAATTTCCAAAGAGTATTTTTTGACTAAAAAATATGAAATCCAACTTTTGAATACCCCAAAAGCTAATACTATTAACTTTTCAATAACACAATTTAAAACGCTAAATGGTAGTCCAGAGATTACATTACCGAACCCTTAAAATTGATTGATCAGTATCTTGATTTGGTTAAAAATCAAAACTTTAAATGTTACTTGACATATTATTGCCCAACACAGCCTTAGTGATTTGTTACTAACAAAATCCTTTGTAAACTGGATCACAAGTGTATCCAAATTAATTTCAATAAATCAAAATCTTTGAATTGAATGATTGTCGACTTTTTTTTAATTTAAAAAAACTGAGTGAATTAAACATCTTGTTGCAATACCTGGGCATCGTTGATTTTTATGGGCGGGTCATCGCAGCTCTTGTCAGTTAAAGGAAAGCCTACACAACGAGGCCCAAGATCGATGCAACTCGTCGTTTGGGCAAGGGTAGATCAACTGGATTGAATCCATTAATATATGTATACATGTAAACACCATCATCATTGCCACCTTCCTAAATGAATATGTTTGATAGTATTAGATATTATCTCTTCAGTCTTCAGTGATGAATAAGCAATTTAGTTAATTTTTAAAAAAAAAAAAAAATTAGAAATCAACTTTCTGATGGCAAGTTGGCAAATGGAAATATATGCATGCATGCCTCCATGGCTGTGAAGCGAAGAATATTGTTGAAAGAAGAATAGAAGGAAAAATATTATATAATGCGGAGAAAATGTGGAAGTATTTCAGGAATCAACAGGGAAATGACCGTTTTCTGGGATTTAGAAGAAAAAAGAAATATATAAGGGATGTTCCAGTCAAATTATACACATGTCAATATCTAATTAAAAGAAATGATATTCCAGTTAAGACATGTTCTTTTCATTGGTAAATGTGAGTTTGTAAATAGATGAAGTTGATAGAAATTGCTATAAGTTGGTAAGAGTTGAAAAGAGTTGGTATTTTTTTTAGAATGATTGATAAGAATTAGTTAAGAATGAAAAAGATTAGAAGAAGTTGGTAAGAGTTGAAAGATATTGCTGTAAAATGTAAATGAATATAGATATTTTTGGTAAGAAATCGTTAAGAGTTAAAAGAGATTGGGTGAAATTGATAACACTTAACTAGAATAAGAAAAGATTGGTTAAATTTAAAAAGAGTTGATATTTTTTTGTAAGAGTTCGGAGGCGTTGATAGAAGTTGGTAAAAATTGATAAGCGTGAATTCAACAATGAAAAATAGGCAATTTATTTATACATGAAAAGGAAAGAAGATAAGAGAAAAAGGTTTTAAAACAGGGAAATATCAAGAACTCGAGCCACAAAACAATTACATCAAAAAGCCAACGGGATGCATCCTATAATTTACCGCACCAAATATTGACACAAATTGATACAACATTGCTCATTACATAGCATTAAATTCCTCAGTTTTAAATTCTTCAAAAATTTTAGCACTTCAGTACTGAAGTTGTACAATATCACAGTAGGTTTGTATAACTGTAAGAATCAGCAGCACAATAGCAGCAGCTGTTGAAATCATAGACCAGGGGTTATTGAAGTAATCTTGCCTCAGTATCGCCTTCCACCGGTTCCAGGGGGTCTCAGCGTGCTCTTTCAGCCGCTTGCATATGTCGGCGTAGTAGAAGCTCCGGCGTGAGTATGCGGTCCCCTTGGAGATATTGCTGAATAGCCGGTAAACGTCTTCACTACTTCCCGGGGAGTTAAGTATGATCCCGTTGTTCACAAGAACCTCAACATCCTTCCTGTCATAGATCAGACTGTCCAAGAACAGGACATAATCGATCACGAAGGATTCACGGGGATAATGGCATTGCTCGAAGACAACCAAATTTCTAAGCTGGGACTCAGTGTAGTTCCCCACCGTTAGCTCAGGAATGTGGAGGATCCCATTTTCAAATCTGATGTCGAGGAACTTGTCACTTTTGTCCGCCTGTAGTTTCACACCAGACTCAAAGAGCTCAGAGACGCCATCTGGGAATTCCCAATCGAGGTTCTCAGGGCTAATTTCATTCTTCTGTAAGGGGATGTAATAGGTTCTTATGAAGTCAACCAAATGTAAGATCTTTGTCTTCTGAAACCGTTCCGGAACTTTCCCAAGCCCAAACATGCATTCACAGGCAAGATTAACAAATGTTGGAGCTTTCTCATTGTCTTCGAATGAAATGTTATATAATACTTCAAGAATGAAAAAAGGGACTTGATTTTCAAGCAATTTTAAATCACGCATAATAGCATGACTTATAGCTGGCCTGTGAAACACACGGTCCTCAGGGTCAAAAGTTCTTTCGCGCCAAGTTAGGAAGAATTCAATAATGAAGCAACCATCAACCAATAGCATTTCAGTGAAGTCCCCACTGGACAGCTTGATGGTTTCCACATAACTCTCCCTGGCTTCCTTCTCCCATTTCAACAATGCACTTAGGTAGTCTTCCAGTGTCATATTCTCATTTCGCTGAATGAATCTCTGCAGGTATCTCACTTTCTGCTCCTCTAAGGGTTTTAACTTTGGATTGCTACGATGGAAGGGACCAATGGAGATAATATAAGGAGTGTATTTTTCTTCACTAAGCCTCCGCAGGTTTTTCGGTACTCGGTAGATGCAGCACTTTGAAGATAGAGGGGGCAGAGAAGCAAACTTCCTCTTAATGGTTGTAGCTAACTTATCCACAGGGTCCTCCATTAGTTACCTGTCTCCTACAAGAAACAAAGATTCATCAATGTAGCTGAAAGGCTGTTCTACAAGAAGAATTCACATACTATAGCCAACAGGTTACTTGCATCAGATGATAGCAGCAAATGTAGGCTCATCCTAGTGATAATTTAGGGCTGTCAACAGTTGACCCGCAACCCGAACCAAACACGAAATTAAGTGGGTATGGGTAAAAATTTTCAACCCGTTTAATTAAATAAATTGACAATGTTTAATCCATTTAATTAATTGGGTTAAGTTCAGCTTGGGAATTTTGACACCAAAAAATACCTATTTAACCCGTTTAGTTAAATAAGTTGACTTGTTTACCCAATTAATATGTATTTTTGTAAGGGTAATTGTGAAAACGTGGGGTTTAATCAAGTCCATCTTTGTTATAGGATTGTAATTCTTGTGGCTCATAGACAAGGATTGTATTATGATGATATTGAACTTAAAAAATTGATTTATAGTGCTTGATAATTGTATTTTAGTCAAAATATTAAGCAGGTAGACAGGTAACTGGATAACCTGAATCTGACCTATTTATATCAAACGGGTTAATGGATAAATTTCAAGTAAATCCGTTTAAAAAATAAACGGATATAGTCAAGGTTCTCAACCCGTTTAATGAACGGGTTAGGTGATAGTTGAGGATTTTTCAACCCATTTAAGTTTGACACGAACATAAACTCAATCCGACTGACCTGTTTGACAGGCCCAAGTCATATGCAGCTTTAAACCATTTACAGAGCTGAAAATAGGTTCACTCAGTTATCATTCATTAGTGACAGAATGCCCAATTTTACCCAGGGCCAGCTTTGAACTTGTACGAAAGAAGGACAATTAGCTTTAGTTGTTGATAAGACAGAAGAAAATTGTCTTCAGTACACTCTGGAACACCCGATCCCATCTCAAACTCCAAAGTCATGTGTACTTTGGCAAATCCAGAAATGCGGTACGTGATCAGCAAGGCGATCCTGGTATTCCATTTTCTCTGCTAACACTACTATGACTCTATAAGTTGGGCAAAGAGGAGAACGCAGAGTAGATTCAGAGACTTTGGGATACAATTAACCGAATCCTGACAAATAAAATGATACTCAAGTGATTATTCACTGATGCGACAAACAGAAGGAAAGTTTGAGTTTCTAGGTAAGACTGTAGGAGCGGCTAACAGACAGATCCTAGTAAGCACCAACCCTGCTTTATGCTCCAAGTTGTGAAGGGAATAGGGAATGCACAAAACTGGGGGCACTAAGCATTGACAGATTTAGATTTTTAAAAAGAGGAAGTTTCTGTCATTTTGTTCCGGAAATGGTTTCAATAACTCTGTTGACCAACTTCAGCCCAATGCATGGTGTCAATCCCAACATGAAATATTTGCCAATGCTGGAGTGAACTCAAGATAAGTTCAACATGGACAAGCAAACTAGCAACACGTAAAATCAAGGAATAAGTATCCTTTGCTCTTGTCATCTCATACAAACAAAATCCGCATACAATGACATGAAGAACAGAACAGGTAACTTTTGACAAATTTGACGACTAAATAAAAATGTAAATTTTGGTGAGACGAGCACACAAGACCATATCTTGAAGCTTCCTATTGCATTAGACCCAAGCCAAGCTGAGAAAACTAAGCCAAATATCAAGTCTAAGCTCAAAATGTGTGCTAAGTGCATGGATTTTTGTACCTAAACAAGCACAAGAATCCATCTGATAAACATCCCAGAAGACCCACAATCACCATTACTACTTCAACTTCCTAGTCTCACAAGGAGACAGTGAGGAGAACCAAAAGACAGTGTAAACTTGACTTAAACAAAACGAAATAAATTAAAATACACAAAAATGCACGTCCTTTTTTTGGTTTTTTTTTTTTGGGGGGGGGGGGGATATGATATACATAGGTTATTCTAAAAACAAATTACATTGAGCAGGAATCTCTAGCAAAATTAAGATATCAAATATCCCATCAAAGACTATTTACTATATATAGGAGGAATGGAAATCTGTAATTTTTGGGCATAAACCATACAATCACCCGCTCAACTAATGAGGTCCTGCAACAAAAGGCAGGGTTTAAAGCTGGTCTACATATATAATTATAAGCACACCTTTTCTACTTTGTTAACACTGTTATTAATCAGGTTTTTAAGATTAATCAAAGAAATCCCAAATTCAGAGACAAACAGGCAATGAATATCAAAATCAACCAGGAATTATACGCGAAAAACACGAAGATTACAAATTCAATTGAGAAACAAATTGACAGATACGATAAGGCAAGAATTCGAAGAAGAACAAAGGCAAAAGAGTTGAAAGACATCGAAATTGAACAAACAGAACAAAGACAGAGAAAATCAAAAGCAGCGTACCTTCCGAGTTACGTCGACGGAAGAATCGGTGGTGGGCGGTGGATCGGCACCGAGTTCCGGCGGTTGCAGCGGCGGTGGTTTTTACATTCGTCAAGCCTCGTGAAAAACTCAAGACTACAGAGAGAAAGAGAGAGAGAGAGAGATGAGAAGGATGCATAGATGAACGGGGAATATAAAAATATAAAATCGACTTCCACGTGCTGAGTCCCATTTTTACCTCAGTCAAAGGTGAAGTCATCCAATTATTGCCCAAAAAAGAAACATTTAACGGGAAAGAAAAGTAAAGTCATTATAACTTCATAATGCTAGTTTTATTTAGATAGCATTTGGTTAAAAGAAAACTGATTTTTTAAGAAAATTACTTTCTGTGAAAAATATTTTTTCAAAAAAAATTGATTTTTATGTCACATTTTTCGTTGTTTGATACAAGATAAATTATTTTTCATAAAAAAAGAAAAACGTCCATTGAATTGTTTAAATGACGAAAAAATATCGACCGAATGGTAATACTAGAGACAAATGTTAACCAAATGAAGAAATTTTGAATTTAAAATTCATATTTGAGTTATTTTTTAATACTTCCTCTCGGATAATCAAATTTCAATCTAAACCAATAAAATTATTTTAGTGACAAAAAAATCAACTGAATTGTTTAAGTTGTCAAAAATGTCGATTGAATTGTTGTGATGAAGAAAAATATTGACCAAATAAAGAAATTTTATGCTCAAAATCTGGATTTGAACATATTTTAATATTTCCTATTCGATGATCAAACTTTGATTCAAACTGTTAAAATTGTTCTAGTTATGAAAAACATTAACCGTATTAGCTAAAGTTCAAAAAATATCAATTGAATTGTCGCAGTGAAACAAAAAATTGACCAAATAAAAGAAAATTGAGTTCGAAATCTAAATTTAAACCTATTTTAAGAGTACATGCTTAATAATGTCAAAAATATACACCAAAACTCTATTATTATATTGACAAGTAAAAAGTGATGTAAAGTAACTTTTCTAAGAAAAATAATCTGTTTAAAAATATTAATAAAATATGATCTTTTATTGCTATTTATCCAATTTGATTGCTTCATGAATCATGATCGACATTTTCATGAACTTCAACTTTAATAACATTTTAATTGTAATTGACCAACTTAAATAGGGTTAATGTAAAGTATATATGTCAGACTTTCGGAGCAAAAATCATATTACGAAGGTATTTAAAGTATTATATAATTTTTTAATCTTAAAATTATACCCACAAAATTAATCAGTATTATCAATTTTTTGGATCGTTCATAAAATTTTGAAATCCCTGATTGAAATGAGACACTGAAATACTCATCATCAACAATAAATAAACTAATTAAACTAAATTTACTTGTTTAATTAAATCGACGTGATAAATTATTGGCGATTGCTGGTCACATTTTGCTTCATTTTGACTGATTTTGTATGGCTGAATAAATTAATTGCTCCGTCCTTCTCCAATCACTTCAAAAAAGAAAAACAAGAAGGAAAGACAGAAAAGTGACATCTGCCATCTGCTGCGTAGTTGCTTTCCACCCAGCTGAGATAAATAAATATCCCATACTCCATAAATTATTACTTCATTGTATTTTATTTTAATATGTATCCATTTTCGGTGGTCCCCTTCCTCCCTTTTTTTTTTCTTTTTTTTTTTGGGGGGGGGCCGTGCAGCTTGGTGCTGTTTGTGCTTGGCACATAGTGGTCTCTCTCTTTAGATGACATCTTTAGTTGCATGGCATTACTTGGTAGTTGAACTAATTCTTACAACTTTAATCTCCGTTACATAGGCATAACAGAAAAATGATGCTACTTTTATACTAAAATCCATGTAATGACAGCAATCAAATGTGTAGGGAGCAAAATACCAAAACGCTTGAGTTAACAGATACGACGCTAACGTTTCAAAGAAACAATGCAGCAATAGGTCTGTACCACAGTAAGAATGAGCAGCACAATAGCTGCCACAACAGAAATAATAGTCCATGGATTGCTAAAATAGTCATGCTTGAGGGTAGCCTTCCACCGATTCCACCGTGTCTGTGAATATGCAGTCAATCGCCTACAAAGATTGGCGTAGTAAAACCTACTAGCGTCATACGTTGCTTCCCTGCAAATAGTGTTGAAGACGCGAGCAACATCATCGTTGTTTCCTAGGGCATTTGACACGATCCCGCTACTTATAAGGATATCCACATCCTTGAGGGTCGTAATCAGGACATCCATCAAGAGGATGTAATCCACAACGTAGGAATCGAAATGGTAATGGCACTGCTCAAATGCGGATAGGTTTAGAAGAAGGGCCTCAGTGTGATCTTCAACCTCAAGCCTTGGGATTTCTAGGATACCGTTCTCAAACTTTATGTCCAGCATAGACTCGCTTTTGCTCACCACGAATTTCACCCCTGCATCATGGAGATCCCCTACACCAGGGCAAAAGTTCCAGTCTATGCTTTGTGAGGAGGTGTAGTTTTGACCCCTAGGTTGGGAAGGGAGGTAATATGTTCTCATGAAATCGACAAAATGCAAGATCTCATGCCCCTTGAACTTCTTCAGGAGCTGAGCCTCACCCACTAAGACCTCAGAAGTGAGGTCGACAAAGGGGAGCTCGCGTTGACATGAGACATCATCGAACACAAGATCATATAAACCTTGCAGAACAAAGAACGGGAGTTGGTTCTCTATCAACAAGAGGTCCCGTCTAATTACATGTTCCAAAGATGGTTTCCCAAAAACACGATCATTCTCATCGAGCGTGTCCATACGCCAATTCACAAAGAACTCAATAACAAAACAAGCATCGAGCAAAACCATCTCCACAAACTCAATGCTACTTAGGTTGATAGGCTCAATGTAGTACTCCCTAGCTTCCTTCTCCCATCCCTTGATAGCTCTTAGGTAATCCTTGAGGGTTTTGTTCTCATTCCTCCTAAGGAAATTCTGGACATACCTTAGTTTTTGCTCTTGCATAAGTCGCAACTTTCTCAGGCCATGATGGAGGGGACCGACTGAAATAAGGCAAGGTTTATATGCATCTAAGTTGACAATTCGAAGAGGTCTAGGGACCTTGTATATGCAACATTTGGAAGACAAGGAGGGCAACTCGTCAAATTTCTTCCTAATGGAATTTGCCAATTGATGAATCCCATCTTCCATCTGCCCAACTGATCCCCTTTTGCGCTGCATCAACCATGGAAACCAACATCAGTTTACTAATCCAATCGAGATGGAGAGACAATCAAGGATGAAAAGACAAATCCAATAGATCAGCTTTGCTCATTGCATATTGATAAGAAGCTTTCAAATGGGAAAGATTCATGAATCAACCCAAATCTCAAAGCCATTCAATATATGAATCGTCAATCACCCAAAGTTTCAAGAATCTACAGCAACTTTGAACTTTCTAATCAGATGAACAGAACAAAACCAATATGGACCGACAGTCCGGAAGCAATTTCCGAGGATTTTACCAGTTGAACTAGCTAACATCTATGCACCCGAAATCGTTACAAGACCTCGATTAATCTACCCCTCATTACTAAACTTCTTACCAACAATCACTAAGCAGGTGGAATCCCTATTTTAAATCACCAAAGAAACAATCTCATAAACCGATTCTAATTTATGGGTTTTGGATTTCAATCAAGTATGATAAATGGATACTTCTCATTTCAAACCCTAGACACCAATCTGAGCAAGAGATTATGACATTTCCCCATAACAAAATCAACAACCAACAGCAACAAACAGGCGAAAAGAGTAATCTTTACCTTTCTATAAGAGATAGAGCTCATAAATTGAAGCCGCGTTCACAGCACACAAACTACTCCAAAAATCCCAGCAATTTAGCTCCTGTCCATAAACCCAAATCAAATTAAGAGTTCAAAAATGAACAAATGAGCTGAAAATTCATTCAAACAGGGAAAAGAAAAAGGACAGTTAAATCTTACATTGAAAAAAGAGTGTTTAGGGGTGTGCAAAGCAAGGAGAGACTGCAGTCATGTGGGAAGCAAAATGGGAGGTGAGGAAATCAAGCTGGTTGTGTTAAGAACGTGATGGGTACCTTCGAAGAGAGAGAGACGAAAGAGGGACAATGAGAGAGACAATGATCTGCGAAAAGGCATGGAGTCGCGCGATAAGCAATAAACTTTTTTTTTTGGGTGTTATTTTAGGGGACCTAGTTTATGCGTGGGATATTCATTTTTCCGAGAGCAGTGAAACGGAGCAGATCGGATCGATCCATTTAATACATAGGTCAATTTTATATCGGTCTTAAAAATAGCTTAGATTTGCTCATAACTGAAAAATAATAAATTTTCACACTAAACGGTCAAATCGTGTCAACTTCGAGTCGAAATCAGTTCGGCTCGGGTCGGGTTCGTGTTTCTCTCAGCAAATTCGGGTCGGGTTCGGATCGAATTATCATGTCAGGTCAAACTTTTACAACCCTAATTTTTCCCCTTGCAAGTGTAGGAGGTATTTAGTAGTAATTTTTTTTTAAAAAAAAAAGAGCAATTTGAAGGATTTTAATTATTTTGATCAAGTTAAATAATTAAATAAGTATTTAGTAAGTAGCTATTTTAAATAAGTGTTTGCCCTTTATATTAGTCTTTTGTAAAAAAAGTTTTGTAGAAATAACACAGTTGTTCAAGAGTCTAAAAAAATTACACTACATGTCATTAATGTATATCCATAGAATATTGATTTTACGAAATAAAAAAGGTATGAGATACCACAAAATGTTGCTTTAATGCTTATATCAATAGCATTTGAAGTTTGAACTCAGCTAGATCCCAAAAATTAACATGTGTAGGCACCTTTATTTTTTTTTTTGGGGGACAAGCCATGAAAGCTGCATTATCTATTTTGTTGTTTGCAATTTTTTTAGTCAAAAAGTGTATTTTTTGGTGTAGATTTTTTTTTATTTCGTTACTGTGTTGTGTCAAACTCATTTGGTTCTCTTATCATAAACAGCAAATCTTTATGAATGTTTGATATTTATATTTTAGAGTATGCATACCCCCTTTATATTATTTTGACAGTGAGCTCTGGGTTGATGACAATAAATAGCAACACTTGATATTATTATATGAATTGAGTTTAATGAAGGTAAAGTCATTAGAAATTTATATAAATTTCAATTTCAATCCATAACCCCAGAAAAAATCTAACAAATAACAAAATAATGTTATTCAAACAGCTAACAGCTAACAGATGATATAAATAGTCAAGTGAAAAAGCTTGCTTTTCTTTAAAAGAAATTAAAAAAAATTGTTTTGGGTTTATCATCCAAGACTATGATCGGATTTTGTATGACTATCTTGTTGACTGATGATCACTAAGTGGGGGCGTTGAGCATTAATGCATAATTAGATTTCATAATGTGATGGCATCATTTTGAAAAATTAATCCTTTTATTCCAAAAGAAGTGGGTTCACTTATAAACAATAGCTTGCCTTTATCTCTCTAATGAAATAGCCAGTTATTTCTAAATGGCATTATCTTTCCAAAAAGTAGGGGTAAAGTTCTACTAAAAAATTATTGCAAAATGATAAGTGTCTTATTAGAAGACACTTCATAAGTGTCTTGATTTGACTTAAAATCATATTATCGTGTTTCTAAATTGAAAAAAAAGGTATGATTGAATAGTGGAAGTATATTACGACCATAAATTATGTAAAATCATCTTTTTATCCATAATTTATCACATCTCTAAGATACGCATTTCATATGTACTCGCGAACAGGGTTAATACAATTAGGATATCATTTAATATTTTATCGGCGTAGCCGACGAATGTTTAAGGTTAGCAATTCATTATTAAGTGTAATTATTGAAAATTTTGAGATTTTAAATCATAAAATATGTTAATGTATGATGAGGTCAGCAAGGCACTTAAGAGTGTCTTGCTGCAAGACATATATCACTACCGAAAATTATTAAGTTAAAGCTACAAAAAAAAAAAAAAGGTAATCTTACAACAATTGCTAATGAGATGATGATTTTTTTTGGGCATGTAAAATTAGGTGCAAAAATTTACATCGATAGAACTAAAATTGATATTTAATAATATTTGTTACCTATATTTGTTGTTTGTACCAATTACATTTACATTGAAATCATTTAATTTAAAAATTAGTGTTATCGTGTAATAAGTGACTATATTTTTTTTAGTCGAAAGTGACTAGGAGTATTATTTGACAGCATATTCAAATAATTGTTTCTTGTTCTAAAATGAAGAACACATATATATGAAAATGCTTTCACCATAATTTTTAGATCTTCTTACATATAAAATTTGGTAATAATATCAAAATTAATTTGGCAAGTAGGTTAAAAACAATCTTGTGTCACTAAATAGGTCATCAATAGGCCGACCCGATCCGTTAAATATACATTTGTTGTTCGACCATCAATAATATGATCCGATATTAACCCAATTCCAAATGAGTCGACCTGCTTGACTCAGTACGCTGTTGACTCGTAAATTGTATTGTTGTTCACTCTTGGCATGTTGCACACTTGCTTTTGTCTCATTATTTGGTCAAAGTTTTTTGGAGTTTTAATTCACAAACTTCCGAATGGAAACACAACAAAGTCAAAGTATTACATCAAATTTGATACGTCTCAGTTAAATGGAAAACCTAAGTTTGATAATTCTGTGATATAAGCAATTCTGTTTTAGGCTTAACACAAGTCAATTCAAGATGGAGTGATGTTCCTTTTTTTTGGTAGTAGGTTTATAAATATGATGGTAGAGAGGTCGATATAACATGAGAGGCACTGAAAAATCAACCTAAAATTTAATTTATTCAGTGGCTTAATTTTGATATTAGATGCATACCTCATTGATAGCAATGGCAGCAATTGATAAGATTGAGTTATGTTGTAAATTCATGACTCTTTTTAATCAAAGCATCGTTTTTATTTCTTTAATTGGTAAATATATAATCATAAATGAGCCGTAAAATAATTTCTAACATCACAAGCAAAACTTGTGGTTTGGATAACGCCCTTTTTTTTTTTTGGGTATGAATGAAGCTCAAAGACCAATATAAACGAGATTCAAATATGGGTTTCTCATAACAACTCCCAAATACTTTATCGATTGAGTCAGGTAACGCTCACGTAACTTAAATAATGTAAAGAGCAATGAACAACCATTTCAAACCTAATGGATATTGTGTTGGTGGAACCCTTCAATTTTAAGCATTGAAATCACAATTGCATAACATATTGAGAATTCAATGGCTATTTATATTTTTTGTTTTTGTAAGTCCAGTAATTTTGCACGGATATAATTGACTTTTTCCTTAAGTGTTTCTTGCAATCCCTTTCTGATCTTGGCAACTATAAACATTGAAATCACAATGCAATAGAAAAAACAATTGATTGAAACTAACAGGTCCAACATCCTCCCCCCGCCCCACCCAACCCCCAAAGGTAGGCCCGGTTTAAAAACTCGTATTCGTCTAGAATCCACGAGCTTCAATAGGAATGGATATGAGTGGTGTAAATAGAAAAAAAAAAGAGAATTGCGCGAGTGTTACTAAAATGGGTATGGGTAAAGGTGTGGGTATTGGTCCTACGCGCTCCATACCTACTTATACTCGTTTTATCAATACTCGCCCCGCACCGCCCCATACAAAACCCATATTTGTTTGTTTAAAGTTCTAATTTGTTGCTTTTACTTGGATATTTTGCTAGTTGTTTTGAGTTGTATGGTATTCAAGACCCTGGTGGGACATTTTATTAAAAAATGCAATTATCAAGTGCTAACTTATTGCTTTGATTGATAAACTTTTAGTTATATTCAACGTGATATGATATGTTGTTGAAAGTTTGGTGTAAATGTGATATATTGACTATTTGATGACAAATAAAGGAACAAAATGAATTTAATTCTTTTTTATCTATATGTATTCGAATAAAACATGCGTACCCGCTATACCTAGTGAGTATTGGTATGTGTATAGCTTTATAATACCTGATGGGTATGAATACGGATATTAATTTTAAAAATAGATATGGATGAGGGTACGACTAAACCCGTACCTGTTCTATTACCACCCCTATCCAAAGGGGAAAAAACTGAAGAAAGTTTCAAGTAATCAATCAATGTTGGGCCTTTGAATTGGGGTGCGCCTGAGGCCCAACAGTTTCACAACACCACAAACAAAAACAAGGCCTATTTCCTTTTCGTTTTTTCTTTTTCTTTTTTTAGATTTTCATGGCTAATGAGGCGCCAAGCCAGGCAGTCTTGCACCTCCAAGCCAAGTTTCGAGAAATCATAATCATGGGAATTTTTGGATGATTTTAGATGCTATTATTTAGGTAACTTGATTTTAGAAGAGAACACAAATGTCTTCATATAGCCTTTCACGCAAAACGGAGCAAGAACGGAAGTTTAAGCCTATGAAATTTATAAATGAACTTCAATTACATAGTTTAAAAAAAAAAATTAAAACAATATAAATTTGGTGCTTTTTGCTATGTGGACAATACTTAGAAAGCAAATCTAGTAGCTATTGAATCCACTCTTCTTGTTTACTAGTTTTTTCCTTCAATTGAATCAGGCATTGAATCGAAGACCTAGAAGTGAAGCGAAGTGAAGTGCTTTTTGCTTTTTTAATTAGTACCCAAGGAGAAGGATTTGGGGATGCGGTTGTGCTGTTGATCGTTTTGGTAATAGAAATGATTCGAGTTCTTGTCATGATGATGTTGTGCCATCAGACTATGCTTATGCTGTACCTCTGCACCAGAGTGGTGCCTATGGTGCTTCTTGCGACGTCTCTTCTTCTCATGGTGATGTAGTGGAAAGGGGCGTCTTTTGCCAAGCAGTTTCCCTTTCCCATGATATTGACGTTTGAGAGGGCTCTGCTTGCGTGGTTTTCGTCTGTCATGATGATAAGGTTGCTGAGGTTGTAAGTGATGGGGTTGTGGGGAGAAGCTCTTATGATATGGTGTCCAGTGTTTTCTAGGCACAGGATGGTTTTCATGCTTGGAGTGTCTTCGTTCTTCGCGGTGCTGGGGTCGTGGAAACCGGTGTATATCTCCCCTCTTTTTCCCTTGAGGTGGAGTTTTATGTTTTCTCTTGCGGCCATAACGATTGGGTGGAACCACCTTGCGTGGTGGCACGTACTTGTGAGCATGACGCGGTGGAGCCACCTTGTTGCGTGGCTTATGGGGATGCATATATGGAGGCACTACAATCCTAGGCGGTGGCCTGGATCGACGAGGATAGGGTGGTAGAAGAGGCTCGCGTGGGCTCCTATAACCGCGGCCGTAATGTGGTCTTAGGAACAATTCATGTGTCTGCTTGTCGTGATGATGATGATGATGATGGTGTGGTGGAGATGGCGGATCATCCTTATCACGGTCATGACTATGATCATGACGATGTGTTGGTCGCAGTGTCCTATCATGCTGATGGTACTGATGTGGTGGCGGCGGCGGCGGTGACAGGTAGACCATATGGTGGTGTGGTGGAGATGCCGATGAAGAGAGTGATTCATCGATGGCCGTGGCTAGAGCCGGAAAGATTAGGGATAGCAATGCGACGAGGATGGAGGCTAGGAGAGAAGCCATTGATGACCATGGGCTATAAAGCTAAATGTTGTGTGTGTGTGAATGTGTTTTTGGCAAGAAAGTGCTTGGTGGTGTGTCCATCTACTATGCTTGGGGACAAAATTTTATCAATGAAGTGACAAATTATGCGGAGAGCAAAGTAATAATATTTTTGTCACAATCTTGCAAAGAGAAGTGCCCAACAAATTAGCCGGGGGGAATGCCGTCCCCTATGTTCTTTGCTCTTGATTCTCATCATTAACAAGTTGCCTTTATTATATTCAAACCGGATTTGTCTTCTCTTTTACCAAATTCACTCCTGCTTTTTCCTGTCGATTAGCTTGGTCTGTTTCCAAACTCATGGGTTCTTTTTGGGTTTCCAAACAAGTTGGACCCACTAGGTCAGCGTAGAGCTCGGTAATAGGTCAGGTCGGATCGGATTCGTGTTCGTGTCGAACTTAAACGGGTTCAAAATTTCTTGACTAAACGTAACCTGTTTATTAAACAGGTTAGAAAACCATAACTTGTACCCATTTAATTTTTAAACAGGTTGACCCGCTTTACCCGTTTAAGATAAATATGTCGAGCGCCTAATTATCCATTTACGCATTTAACATTTTCAACTAACACGTAATTACATAGCGTTAAAAATTAAGTTTACATATTACATTAAACAATTACTCTCTAAAACTCCCCCAATTCATCATAGTTCATATTTTTTTAATTTTTTTATTTTTAGTCGTCTGATATAAAGGTAAACGGAAAAATGACAAATGGGAAAATGAGTTGGTTTGTTTAACCCATTTACTTAAAGGGGTTAAATGAATACTTTTTCATGTCAGGAATCTCGACCCAAACCTAACCCATTTAATTAAATGGGTTGAACGTGTCAACCCATTTAATTAAAGGGGTTGAAAATTAATACCCAAACCCACTTAACTTTGTGTCGGTCGGGTCGATAAGTGTCGGGTCAGCTAAATCTGTTTATGCATAAATTTTGATGAAAGACTTTATCTGATGTTTATTTTACTTCGAGTCGAACAAATGAGGCGAGCTTAAATTTGGGTTAACACTGAATGTGGATGATACTACACCACCCACCAAAAACCCAAAAAAATAGTTATATTTGGATTTACGGTTTACATAAAAATTTATCATATAGAGAAATATGTTTCGATTTAAATTTCATCCAAAAAATTATATTTGAATGGTCCTTTTGTAAATAAACTCATATCTAATTTCAAAATCATATTTGTATTCATACAATCATACTTGTATCTATATCTATTTCACCATACTCATTTCACGTCAATTTGAAACAATTCTCATCACTTATACATTTTACATGAGAGATTGTTTATATATCAGCTAGGCACAAATTTTAATAGGCCCATTCAGCTCCAAAGCCCAAAAGCTCTCATTTTATTTTCAAAATTTTAAAAAGGAAAAAGGAGAACGAAGAGTGCAGAGCAAGCTTGAATCAGCGAAATTGGCATTTTCGTTCTCCTTCCCCCCTTTCGCTTCCCGCCTCTCTGTGTACTCGCTCTTTCTCTCTCTCTTCTCCCCTTTCAAAAACCTCAGCACAGCAAGAAGAAGAGAGAGAAAGAAGAGAGAGAGAGAGAGAGAGAGAGGTGATGTTTGGAAGGATAAGAGCATCGCCGTCGCCGGCAGAATGCCTGGAAATGGAGTCGCCGTGTTCCAAGCTTTTCAAGGACGATTCTCTCTCCATCTATGGTACTATTTTCTTCCCTTTTTTCCTTTTCCTTGTAATCTTAGTTGGTTTTATTTCAAAGGGAATAGATTCTGTTTGTTGTATAAATCGATCCTTAATTAGGGGTGTATAGCTCGGCTACTTTCAGTCGATTTTTGATGTAGACAATTTGTATTTTGTGCTGGAATTGGGAATTTTCCTCAATTGATTGTTGAAGGATCTAATTGATGCTCTCAATTGGCAAATCTGTTCTGGAAGAGCAATGTGTATATGCTTTGAACACGAATTGTTGATGGATTCATGTGTATTTAGCTGGAAATTTGATGGATTCATCTAATTTGCTGGATTTCTATCTACGTCGTAATCGTATTTCAGTGCTTTAATGTGTATACAATGTTGGCATGAGCAGCAGCACAAGCATGATTTTTTAGATGCAGCTATGGATGATTTCAGTTGTGGGTGGGCTGGGGCATTTATATTGTCAAATCTATGGGGTTTGTGGAGTTTATAGCTACCCATTTCCGTATTGCAGTTGTTTTCACAGTAAAAACTTGCTTTCATCAGCTTGGTGTTGAACAAGTTGCATGCTATGGCACTGTGTGTCATTGATGTGGGCGTGTCTTGTTGATGCAGAAGCCACGCTTCTGAAGCTTAAGCGAGGCTCTCGACTTAGTCTGAGTTCAGAGCATAATTTAAGCCCGGTTTCAGAAGATTCGATGGAGCTCGAATCAAATGGGGATTTCTCGGAGGCATCGCCCCAGGGTTCAGCCTCATGCAGCAAGCAGGGAACGCCTACCTGTAGCAGTGATGGTTCCTCTGGAAGTTTTTCTTCAAGCTCTAATGAGGAACCCAAGACAAGGAGAGAAGTTTCAATACAGCTCCTGTTTTCCAGGTATAACAATTCCCATCCAAAGCAACGTTTTCATTGCTATGAGGCCTACAATGATGAAATGGTTGATGGAAACCGTTTGCAAGAAGTACCTCGGTTAGTTCCTGTTATTCTGAATCCACAGGCAGCTGGAAATAGGGAGAGTATTGAAACTGGGATAACTCGTGACAGAATGGTCCTCCATGATGGGTAAATTAAGTGCTCTTTATTTTCGTGATTAATCTCTTGGTCATGGCTGTAAGATGTATGTAACTTAGGATGGTGATCTTGTAACTCTATCCAAAGTTTGATTGGATCTGAAATGAATTCCGAAATTTGATCTTGTAAATTAGAATGGTCAGAGGATCAGTTTTTTCTGAGCAACTACATGATGCTAGATGCCTGTATGGCTATATATCAACATCCCCTCTGCCCCTATGAAAAACCCAAGCAAAGGGACAACAATCGAAAATGTCCAAAATTTCAGTGTGTTTATACCCCATTGCTACTCTCTTGTAGACCTAATGTAGGAATACTGATCAGGCTTAGGGTGGATTAACTTCGAATAGGTTAGAATCCTTTTCAACCACCAAGTACGCTAGGGAACATGGGGAGCTGATGTTCATTCAAATTATTCAAGTAACAATAAATCTGATAGACATCAACAAATAATCCAAGAATTCATCATTGAAATTATTATAAATATAATCGAGTGAGTATTACAAAAATTTTCCCAAAAGCTTACATGTGAAGTGAAAGGGAAATATGATGTCACGCCAGTACAAATACGCCTCAGTTGAAGAAGCTCAACAGTGCTCAGTCAGATAGATTCACAAAAAACAAGTCAGCTACTCCCTGAGCCATGGTGCTTGAGTGGGAGTCCATTGACATATTTCACCTTCTTTAAACCACAAACCTGCGGGATGACAGACTATGAGATAGACACAAACTCACCAGCTATATTTACAAGCATAATGTAACAATTTTCAAAGTCGAAGAAATAATGTTGCACATAGTTCAAAGGACAGTGGAGCCCAATATGTCAACACAGTTCACCATTTGGTAACCTAATTTAACCTAAGTAGGAGGGAGATCGCCAGTTACTTTACTCGAAGAAGATCTCCAAGCTTCCAGGGCACAAAACTCATTTAACCATCTGGAAGATCAACCCGACCAGAAAGCATGGACCTAGGGTTTCTAGTTTGATGATATCTTATAAATTGACATAATTAGATATCAAACTTAATGTGGAGAAGCAAAGTGACTTCTGCACTCTGTTTTCAGATCAACCAAATCATTTAAAACAAATATTGGTTCACAAACTCAACGGAATCATGTAGCTGTTGCTATATGTAACTATCACCATTTATACCCACTCACCAAATTCCATACCCATAAGTAAATTCACAAATACACCCTAAGATGAGTTAACATTGGGAATAGAAGCCATTACCTATTTCGCGCTTGCCATTTTCAGGGCTGTCACTTCCATGAACCACATTCCTGGAAGGAACAAGTCTAACGGTTATGTGTGGGCCGGGGCGTCTGGTTTCATAATTACATATTCAAAAAAACATTTATTTTGGTCAAAGGAATAAGAGGCCAACCTTCCTGTTTGAATAGCAAGATCTCCTCTAATAGTTCCAGGGTCAGCTTGAAGAGGATCTGTTGCCCCTATTAGCTTACGTGCTGATGCAACAACTCCGACGCCCTCCCAAGCCTAGCATATGTTGAAAGGGAATTCAAAATTGTACTCATCTCATTGCAAGACTCCGTATGAAATAACTGAAGAAGCAGATGATTTTTGTTTCTTACCATACACACAACAGGACCAGAAGTTATGTACTCAATCAAGTTTTCAAAAAATGACTTCGTTTGGAGATCCTTATAATGCTCCTGTAAAAGTTCACCTTCAATGAGAACTCTTGACAACAAGTAACACGATCTATCAAACACCAAATTCACGTTTGATTCTTCAGCAAACTAAGGCTCCATGAAATCCGATTTCCAGGAGAAAAAATAATTTCCTTCATGCCCTATGTTACTCAGACTCAGGTACAGGTGTTCAATACGGATAAGTGTCCAAGTGTTAGACTCGGATTTTCAAGAAAATTTACAGATTTTTGTTGCAATTTGAAGTGTCGAGTGTCATACCCTTGTCCGAGTGTAGAGGGTCCGACAAGGGTATGGTAGGGTAAAATATGGAGCCGGAGTAACATAGTTCATGCCTATAACTGTTTTTTGGGATAAAACTCCATACGTATAATTTCATGACATAAACTATAAGCTAAGTAGACATCATTGCAACTATAGAAACACCTACTTGTTAACTTGCAGCTTAAAATGACGCCCTACCCATTCCAGTCGCTTTTCTTTGCATTCCAACACAAACCTCATATTTCTTCACTGCAATTTCCAAAGGGCTAGACCAAAACAGGCCCATAGCCACAAAGAAAGGGATGGCAACATGTAGCATTCCCAACCAAATTCAAAAAGAAAGTGTTCCCAATTGAAACATTTTACACTTCGCTATCATCAAGAACAACATCAATCACAGGAAATACCATTGCACAACTGGTGAGTACTCACCTTCCAAGGGGAAGGTCAGGGTTCAAACTCCACCACTTGCAAGGACTAACTTACCCCTCCCCCCTTGGCAAGCGGGAAAGCTTACACCTCATTTAAAAAGAACATCAATCACGCCCAAATGAGACGCCTCTGGCCAGCGGAAATTGAAATGGATTCCTTGCCCTTTTACATTAGATATCATCAACATAGAAATTAATTCATCCCAATCAAATGAAGCCCATAAATCAAGTGGATAAGCTAGTCTAATTTGTCTTGACCCGACAATCATCATAGTTCCCATAAACTAACACATTGGTAAACAAAAACAACTCAAATCAACCTCACAGCACGTCACAACTAAGTAAACAAATTTGTCAAGTCAATCAAAATGGGCAAATGTAGACATAAAAGGGGGACCTTTGAGCAAGAAACAGAGAGGAGCAGCATACCTTAGCCAATTCTTTAGGGCACTGGTACATCTTCAAACCAATCAGCTTAAAACCCTTCCTCTCAAACCTCGAAATTATCTCTCCAACCTAACAAAAAAAAATCCCATAACAAAACCTCCATTAATGAACAGAAGCAAATAACCCATAGAACTGAAATGACCCACCAAACAAAGGAAAAAATTACTTAAAAGACATATCCAAAGTACGAAATCTAACAACTTACAAGGCCACGCTGAACCCCATCAGGTTTCACCATAATGTAGGTTTCCTCAACTTCCTCCTACAAAACCCAAACAATCAAACACAAACTTGGAGCAAAATTGAAATGGGTTTTCTCTAAATGCCAAGAAAATTGAAGAGAGATACGAACCATTGAAGCAGCCAAGCGGGGAAGGAAGACGCGGGGAGATTTGGGGGGCCTTTTTCGAGTAGGAGGGCATATTGGGGAATAAGAGTAAAGATGGGATTGTGAGGTGAATGCTGCTCGCTTCTGCTGCCTCCACCGTTGGTGGTGGTTGGTGTGGCGAAAGAGGAGGTTGTTGTGGGTGGCGACGGTGGCGGAGCATTGAATTGCTGAGGAAATGCAGGGAGTTAATCCACTCAATACTGCTGTTGCTTCCATTCCTCGTCTCCCTCTCTCTCTCTCGCGAGCCCTTTGGACGGAATTGACAGAGACTTGAAGCTAGGAAAGTTTTTGGAGGTTTCGGATTGTGTGGGATTGAGTGAGTTGGGTTGGGCTGCGGGGTCGGGTGTAACATATTACAAATGGGCCTCCTTGCCATTTATTTTTTAACAATAGTGGGTAGCAAAATTTATATTCGGGTTAATTCTAAGTTGGATAAATTAAACAAGGTAATGAATTTTGGATTTATATTTTGTTCAAAATTAAATTGTTTTGGATTGAAAAAATTAGAAAAACTTAATTCAAATTTAATTTGAGCATTGAGAATATAAACAGGAAAAGAAAAACTCATATAAATATTAAAATTTAGATGAATTTTTTTTTTGCCAATACTTTTACAGAGTTGTACCATTAATATAATTTCTTTTGAAAATGATTTTATGAGAATTTTTATGAGAAATCAATCTATTTTTGCTTGATCAGGTTGTGATATGAACTTGCTATACCATAGAGTCAAGATCAATTTTAGAGAATATACACATAATTAGACTTATACGCTATATAAATTGGAATAATTTAGCTCATATCTTATTAAATTCATGTCATATTACGAAAATTAACTACCAATGTATTTTTTTTAAAAAAAAAACACGGAAATGTGTCAATATCCAATTTTCCCTCTTCTTTGGTATACATGAGAGGCTCAAATTTGTTGGTCAAATTGGTTAACTAAAGATTTTTGAAAGAGTGAATTCACTTTCACCTTTCATTTATTAGGGGGTGCATTCGCTTCACATTTCATCCATAAACATGTATTATGTATCCCGAAACTAGCAAAAGGGATTCATGTCTGATATCCGTTTGATGATACTACCAATGATTTTTGCCACACAATCACCTCACTGTAGTATATAGGCTCATGTAAACAATTGAAATTACAAGGCATAAGAAAATTACTTAGTACTGCACCTTAAAAGAAGCCAAATGCCACCAAGTACCTTGAGCTTCAAGATGCAATCACAGAAAATCTCTTGTCACTCTCTGTGGCAGCCAATACAACTGTTAAGTGTATATAAGTGAACCACTTTCCGAGAGATTTTCCTCCATTTTAGGACAAAAGTGGTTTTACATGATATCACAATTCACAAGAAATCTATATTGCAGTTACAAGGGGAATTCATGAGGCAGGGTAAATGAGATGGATAGCAACCGAATATCTAAGCTTCCGTATCCCTAAAATCCCATGCCAATCCTGTAAGCCTCAAAAGTCGGAAACACCGCTTAAGCATCGATTAGAAGTTAGAATCGTGTTGCAGAGAGAAGAAAGCAAACATCTGTCAATGAATGTGGAGAACTTTTCATCAATTTGTGCATCTATCAGACCATATCTTTCAAGTTTCGACTTAGTGCCTCCGGAATGTCCTTCTGAGGAAGCCGCGTCTCTGTGTTTTCAATTTATCTGTGACAAAATTGGAGTTGTAACCTTCAGAATCTGAACCTTAAATGGGAAATATATCGCGTAACAACGTTGATATGAAGATGCTAGCAGTTTAAAGAGTTGAAGTAGCACTAGCACATAACAGACATGGCAGATAAGTTGTTTGAGTCGGTTTAATTCTGGAAAGGTCGAAAGAATTGGTGGAACATTCAGTTGTACTTGGGTGCTACCCAAATATTTGTCCGACAAGCTTGATAAGAAAATGAAATAAATATAGTCAGGCTGATTTCAGGGCATTTCTGTTCGTGTTGGGACAATTCAAGTTGAGGTCAAATTGGAATGGTTTTATTTGGGGTCTGAATCGGGTCCCTTTTTTACCTTTTCTGTTCCTGCTAACCATTGCATTAGTAAATGGGTAAAGATTAGTTTCATCAGGACTGAGCAAGCAACTACGATCTTCTCTGCTACAGAAGAGGCAAAGGCTACCTTGAAGTCCACTGGCACCGCGTAAAGCTTCTTCTGCAATAGGCCGCCATTGCTCAGCACAAGAGTAGTTAATGCCAAGGCCAACACTCAGTCCTCTTAATAGGTGCACTGTGCGGAGGACAGAAAATAGTTCCCCGGGAAAAGACTGACAAGGAAAAGCAGCAGAACTTGAGAGAATTGGGGGGGGGGGGGGGGAGATGTGATTATGAAGATCAGCGGAGTACCAAAGTTTAGTACCTTTACAGCAATCTTTTTAATTGTAGCATCCTCAGCGAAGGGTTGCATCATAGTTACTCCATCTACTAGTCTCGTATCAAACAAAGTCAATGCTAATCTCAGCATCTCCTTTTTTTCATTCTTACATTTAGCCAAAGTGCCAATTCCAAGCTCCCTACACAGAGAGACAGGACAAAGAAAACAATCAAGAAATAAGGAAAGCCGTTTGGGGTTGTATGGGCCTAGGCAAACTGTCCTTTCGCAGTGAGTTATAGGGTACCATTGCCTTTTAAATCTACGGTTCGAGAGGCAACCTTCTTTGTGGTCAGGTGTAAAGAATTATCAAAAAGATCTAATAGGTTTGAAAGACTCGAACCAATAGCTACATGAGATGAAAATCTCATGTATAGGTATGGGTGCCTTATCTATCAACTTCTCCATCAATCAACCCAAGAAGAACTGACTATGAGGGAGGAAGCTTGCATCCAGATCCCTCATACCCTCCCTTAATTGGGACTTTGGGTACGTGTCTGCTTCAATTTTTCCCAAATAACGTCCCTCTGGATGTAACATACAACTCCACCGAAAGATCTCCTGCTCATATAAGAGTCATCCAATCCAAGTCTCAATTTGAGCTCCACTTGGGCTACGGTTAAAACCCAGAGAATCTTCAGGCTTCAGCAAAAGGGATACTCACAACTCCAACTTTCAATGGTGTTCTAAAATGGCAACCTTGAGCTGTTAGTCCATCTACCCCAGTAACATGGCCTAAAGGCCACAAAGAAAGCTAAGGATTTGGCTCTCCTTCCCATCTAGGGATGGCAAAAAGTTGGGGAATACCCGTCCCCGCCGGGGCCCCGCCCCGAAGTGGGGAAAAATCCCCGTCCCCAAAGGGGACGGGGACGGGAACGGGGAGGAAAATTAATCCCCACTCGGGGATGGGGACGGGGATGGGGACATAGTTCAACCCGTCCCCGTCCCCATTTCCCCGTCGGGCATTTTGCCCCGTTCCCATCCTCGTCCCCGATTCCCCGATTGGGGGAAAATCCCCGCCTCCGTCCCCAATTTTAATTAAAATTACAAAAATAACCTTATTTTCAAAATTTTTAAATAAAACTAAGGTTATATATGTAATTTTCTTTGTAAAAATCTTAGGTATATACTGGATTTGGTACTCATGGACGTGAAGAGTTTAGAAGGTAAGGAAAAAACAGCGGGTAAAAATCCCCGTTGGGGCCCGACGGGGATAGGGACGGGGGGGAATTTTTTCCCCGCAGCGGGGAACGGGGCGGGGACGGGGAGCGGGGATTCCGGCGGGGACGGGGACGGAGAATATACTCCCCGTCCCCAACCCGCCCCGTTGCCATCCCTATTCCCATCTACAACAACAACAACTCCCAATGTGGGTCGCGCTTTCAATTGCTCTTGTTGGATCAGCGATTTCAGCAGAAACATTACAGTGCTACCAACCTAAAGCTCTCAATTGCTCTTGTTGGATCATTGTCAGCCATAGCAAGCACTAGATTAGCATATCCAAGCCTGAGGTTCTCTGGAAGGTCTTTCACTTGTCCATAGTCCAGCAAAGCAACCTAAATAATAACCAAAATCCAATCAAGTCGCAGATCATTCAGCATCAAGCTGAACAGTGAATAATCAGTGTCTAATTCATCCTACCTCACATTGACTTATCAATAAATTCTTTTTTTTTGGGTTTTGGGGGGGGGGGGGGGGAGGAGATACTTTATATCATGCCACTCAACAAACCCTGTGCAAGCCAAATGAAACATTAAACTTGAGGAAGCTTTCTGGACATGGATGCTTCATTCTCTACAGCTCACCTCAGAGCCTTTACATATCAGAATATTTCCTGGATGGGGATCTGCATGAAAGTAGCCGCTTTTCAAAATCATCTGCCCATACGCTAAAGTCAAGTTCTGAAGGATTTTCCTGCACCAGAAATATTTGCACAAAACCACATTAGAATAAGTGTTTAACCTACTCTCTCAAAAGTTCTCTGCGTCCTCACCCAACCAAAAAAAGAAGGGCTAGTACCCGAACAAAAGGGTGACAGAAAGTGAATGAAGATGAAGCAGAAATGCAAGCTTTCCATCATGACCAAGGAATGGGTCAAAGGATACTGCATACTTTCGGATGAAAAAGGGTGCTTACTGCTTTGCTGCAGCTGCCATCCTACCCCCAGGGTTGATGCCTCGCTTTGCCATTTCATCACCGAGTCTCAAGATTGGGATTCCCTCAATATATTCCATCACTAATAGCCTCCTAACAGAAGGAAATCAACAATAGCAATGATGCTTTTATATCCACAGACCAAATGTCAATAGCATCAACCAACCACTATACAGCTTACACAGGTCATCATTTTTTCATAGGTCAACCCCCGCCACCCCCCCGGGGGCCGAAATTAAGGAACAATGCTCCGTAATAGGCTAACTCGGTAGGGGCCATTGTGGGTATGGAAAGAGAGAAGTACACAAACAAGGTGATGTCATAACATCACAAGGCCGGTGCCTATAAGCATCCATAGATTCTTCAACGGGAATTTGCGCCCCCGCACGTATTTGAACCCTGGGTGGGAGTATTGAACCTAATTGTCATGGTCATTGAGCTTGACGCTCTTGCCACAGCTCATCATCATATTTTCACTGAAGAATAGCATACGGTCCACTGAGAGGAAAAAGAGCAGGAACGTGCCCCGGGCTTAAGAACATACATTCATACTCACAAGTAGCATCAAACATATGGGTTGCGTTCATCTTTTCCCAGAGCTTCACAGAAAATTCCACAACTTTGCTGAAAGTCTCAGAACTCTGCTAAAAAGTTGCTGGGGCTTTTCTTAAAGTTTCAAGGCTGTACAAAAAGTTCAAGAGCTCTGTCGAAAACTTATGAATAGCTTCTGAGTATGGTACAAATATCAGGCTCTACTCAAAGTTACTGAAGCCTACTACAAGCTACAAATTCAGGCTCCTCTAAAATTTGCAAAAAAAGCAGACAAAGTGCACAGTCATTGTTCTGCAAATATAGGCATACAAATATTATTCTTAATTGAAGTCCTGAAAAATCACACATCAGCTCAGTAAGCTTGACTTAATGACTAAAGAGGGTAATAGGTTACAAGTCAAATGATTTTAGCAATCTGTGTCAAGCAAGTAGTAATAGGCCTACAGCAGTATACATAGAGCATAGTAACCTGCAACTTACAAAACATGTTAAGATCAACAACCAGCTTACCTAGTGACCATACCCTGTATAACTCTTGGCACCAGAACAGGACTCTTTTTGTTGTTATGGTATAGAAAATGCTGAATCTTATCCATTGCTTCCGCTTCCCTAATAAAGTCAAATTCGTATGCGATCTTATAAAGGCAAAAATATCAATCAGTTTCACATTAAGTGTAAATATTGTCAGAGCAAAGAGAGAAATGTTAAGATCGATGCAGAGAAAAGTAACTTGATGGAAATAGAAGAACATCACCACTTAGGAGAAAATAAATATGTCATTGCAAGAAAGTCTCCCACGTATAGGTCATGAAAGTTTCTAAGAATCAGCTATGCAAACAAAAACCTTGTTAGAAGAAGAGAATAATCAGAGGGTTTTAGCTTAGCCAGCAGGAAAACTCATCATACATGCGTAAAAGTCAGACAAATCAAAATAAATAGGATGAGTCCCATGGTGGCAGACTCCACAAATTCATTGTAGCCTATATGTGTAGGAAAATACTCGTAGTTCTGGTTAATTCAGTCTTAAAGCATGAGGTTGATCAAAAGGAGCACAAGAACATATATTCACCTGTTTCTCCATTTCCTTGTTTACAGAATACAGATCAAAATTGATATCTGTCTTCTGCATATATAAAGCAAAAGCTTGCATATTCTGAATATCTGTCATCATCAACTCCAGAACTCCAGGATGTTGCACCTAGAAGATTCTCAAATGTTTAAAAATGCCTAATGATATCAAAGCTTCCAAACACAATTTCAAGCCCTTTACCTTAACAACAACATCGCTCTTGCTATCTTTCAACCTTGCTCGGTGAACCTGAAACAGCACAGCACAAAAAAAATGCACAGGATTCAGCAAACATCACCAAGAACAAGTTCAAACTTAGATACACATATAATGAGAGCAGGAGATGCTGCAAGGATCCAGTGCCAGATAATAACGAGTCAATGCTAATGACAACCAGACACGGTCTAATGGTCTTGTTCGTTAAGTACAAAGCCCAAAATAAGTCAGCAAAGGAATACAGGAGAATTATATTTGTAACCACGAGAATCTAATTAACGTTACATAAGGAAATTTGTAAAACACACACCCCTGTGGCCCTGCATTACCATAGCTGACTGCTGAGTCACTATTGAAAGAAGTCAGACGAGGCTAAACCCTACTTTCTTGTTTGCCATATATCATGCAGCAAAGGCATTGCAGAGCCTAGGATGAACAGATTCTATCTAGCCATAACCTCTTTCACAATGTCATTTGGTTTTTTCAGTTCTTCAAAATTTGACTTCGTTGAAGTTTTTTTTTTTAAAAAAAAATCCATTATATTGACAACACAGAGAAAGAATTAACCACCAGTATGTTGGTATATAAAAAACTCGGAACATACAAGGAAGAAATCCAGACAATAGGATAAACCGAGCAGCCACAATGATTTCTTTTGGAACTATAACGTTCTTACTCATCAGAAAACCAGTCAGATATAACTTGCAAGCAACTTCCGATGAACGCATGCTTGAAAAGAGAAGACTTCAGTCTCCATGTGGCAGAAAACGTACCTGAGCAATGGAAGCAGAACCAAGAGGAATTTCATCAAACGAGTGAAACATTTCAGTGATGCTTCGTCCTAACTCCTGCTCTACTACAAGTTGAACCACCTCATAAGGAGTGGGGGGAGCTTGGTCACAAAGTGTCACGAGCCGTCGCACCCAAGCAGCAGGAGCTAAATCAGGTTTTCCAACAATTTGGGCAACCTAAGTAAAGCATCATCACCATAAGACATTCAGGATGATTTTAGTCACTACATCAACTAGAAGGCCAAAATCATTCATCTATATCAAAAAATTAACACAAAAATTGAGTAAAAAGTCAAAGATAGTGGAAATGGATGACTATAATCCAACAAATTAAAACTGTTCACTGTCTTACATCACAAGTTGTGCTCTAGACTTGATTAAAAAACAAAAGGCGAGTTAACAGCAGCGACGTTAAAGTAGAAGACCAAGATTGAACTAAATATTTTGGGGGAAAGAACACAACTAATCCACCGGCAATATTCACATCAAAAACCTGAACTACTGATGCCCCATTTCAGCTCAATCCTCAATAACAAACGGTACTACTCCCATTTTAATAGAAAACATTGGTAGTCCAGGAGCAATAAGTTTTCGACATCCACTCGCCAATTGCTTAGTTTCTGATCAGGAGGTTAAGATACGGCAATCTCAAGTTACACGCGCGCGCGCGCGCACACACACACACACAGAGTTGTTTATGTCAACGGTACCTTGAGGAAGAACCCACCAAGTTCAGTGCACATAGTGTAAATCTTCTCAGCAGCAATCTCATGCTGTCTTTCCCACATTTCTTCTTGCTTCTTTGCATCTTTCACAAAACTCACTCGGACTTGAAATACCTAACGATTCCCACCCCAAAAAATAATAAAAATTACTGGATTCGAATTAAACCCACATCAAAACAAAGACCCAAATGCATGAATTCAAAATAAAAACTCTATCTTGGACCCAAAAATCATTAACTAAAAGAAAAAACAATGAAACCCAGAAAAAATAACGATAACCCACCTTGTAACCGGTATAGATTTCAGCAGTGCGAGCCCAGAACTGTAGTGATCGTTGCCAAGGTCTGAGTTGAACGGAGATCTTTTCTCGAAATTCATCAAATGGAGGAGTTGGGAAAAAAGGCATCTTCATGCCTTTTATTTTGGGCTATTTTGGCAATTGAATCACAAGCTGCATGTTTGTCTACAGTCTTCGCATCTTTTTATGACATTCAGAAGCTGTATATTTGTCTTGCTCTCATTCCATGGCACTAAAGCTAAACTTGGGTGAGTGGCCAATGTCACTTGTGGAGGACCTCTAGAAAAAAACTGTGTTTTGAAATGAATGTGGGGTGGATTAGTGAAAGATGTGGCTAAAAGGCAATGGAATCCGTTCTCTTTTTCATCTTCATTGTGCTCGCCAAATTGGGTCCCTTGTTCTTTTCTTTCAAGTTCCGAGGACACAAACTGTGTCAGTTCAGAAAGTTAGGGTGTCCCTTAGCTTAGTCCACGAAAGGTTTTTAAATGTTGATGTATGGTCATTTAGGTATGAAATTAATCTATGTTTATTTAAATAATTTATCATTTATTCTCTCTATTTTTTCTTTTCTTTTATGAATTTAGAGTTGGGTGATGGAATATAAATTTTGTCTATCATAGTTAGAGACAACAAATAATTAGAACTCCCTCCATTTTAAAGACAACAAATAATTAGAACTCCCTCCAGTTTAAATTTAAGGTCCTTTAAGAACTTGAGTTAGTTTAGTAGCATTATTATATACCTTATTGTAAGGTTTAAATTTAAATTTATGAATGAAGCAATTGTGCATGAAAAAAGATTTTATTTTTTATAGGTTAATAATAACTCGACTCCATTAAGATAGATCTACAAAAGAACAACTATAACACAGAAATAACTAATTTTTTTGGCCAAAAAAAAGTGTGAAAATTGATACGAAAAAATTAAAATATAATCTCTAATGACAACTATATAAAATATTATCTTCATGAGATAATTAAATTTTAAGTTCTAATCTTAACGCCGTCAAATTTAATAACACTTTTATTATAAGATATAGACATTGATATATCACATAACGGCTTGATAGTTGACCAATGCCAACTTATCAACCTATCAATCTCTCCTCCTTAATTTTGTCACAAAAAATGTCGCGTTTGTTCCGCTTCCTTTCACATTTTGGTGCAGGCGTGTAGCTCACAAAATAATAATTCTACTTTCTTTGTCCTGTTTCTGCATAATAAGATTTTTTTTTTAAAAAAAAAAACTGGAAAAGAGATATTTTTGCCATTTTGAGACTCATGCTCTCCCTCTCATCTTCCCTTATCCATTTCCCGTCCCCAAATATCCAAAACTATCTCTCAGGGAACCCCAGAAGGGCTGCTAAAACTAAGGGCAGCAAAAGGCGAAAGCAACTAAAGTGTAACAATTTCACTTAGAAATTAGGATACATACAATGGCATGCTCCCCAAACCCCCTTAATGTCTCCAACAAAATTACCCAGAGAATTTACCAGAGTATCTTCACCCAGTTCAATGAGCACCAACACCAAGGCCATGGCCAAAGATCTCTATTTTAACCATGTTGGCTCTGTCACCAAGAAACTTAAGGTTGGGTCTTCTTCAATTTCAATTTTTTCCCCCATTTTTTTGGGTTTTTTTTTACATGAATATAATGAAGTTTCATTCTTTTGGTTTTATTTCTTCCTGTGTTTTGTTTGGGTGTTCATTTTTCTTTTTTTAAGGTTTATAACTTGTAGGCAGGAGTTGATTTGGTGGGAGACTTGCTGGGGGTGACATTGGGTCCAAAGGGAAGGAATGTGGTTTTGCCAGATAAGTATGGACCTCCCACGATTGTCAGCGACGGTGAGACTGTTCTCAAAGAGGCATCTTTAATTTTATTTATGACCCTCCCTTTTATTTTGGACTCTCATTACTACTACTAATTCCATCTTTTTTTATATTTCATTTTGGATTATTTTATGATGAACAGTAGAGTTGCCCTCACATAGTCTCTTAATTGTTCTTCACCAAAGGAAATGGAAGTGCATAGCCTCTGCTGTTGCATTTTCGTGAACACTGTCATGTTGTAGAATATTTCTGATGTGTTACCCCTTATAATCCAACACCCGGGTTGACACTTATAGAGTTATATCATTGATGTGGCACATTTTGGAGGAGGGAAGCTTTTTTTTCGTTTTTTTTTTGGGGGGGGGGGTCACGGAAATAGGGGCTGGGTTTTAGAAAATTAGAACAGATTACCATATATGGTTCGCTGGTTCTATAGACCCAGGACTACCGTATAATTTGTACCACGGGTGTTACCCTATGGTCAGCAGGGCTCGGGTTTGAGTATATGAAGTGTGAAGTGTCCATAACGGCGCTGATGAGTCAAGAAGATCAATCTCAAGGAAGTTTCCTCGAATGTAATTGTAAGCCCTGGTTAACTTATCATGATTTTTAGATTGAGTTGGAGGATCCTTTGGAGGATGTCGGAGTGAAGTTGGTGAGACAGGCGGGTGCTAAAACTAATGATCTTTGTGGTGATGGTTCAACCACGTCCATAGTTCTTGCTTGAGGTGTTATTGATTAGGGTGTGAAGGTAAGCAGATCTCTGTCTCAAAGAGTTGCATTAGTTGATCATGAAAAGCCATATTACTCATAGCTAAACTAAGCTGCTTTTCTTTCTTAGTGGTTGCATGCATTTAGTTGGCTTGATTGAGAACACCAACTGAGCACAATGTGTTATTGTCTATTCCTGTCTAGCTCCCCAATTTCTTGTACTGAAGATGCCATTGCTTAAGGTGATTGCAGCAGGCAGGAATCCAATGCAGATCTCACGTGGGATTGAGAAGAGAGCAAAGGCCTTTGTTTCTCATCCGAAATTAATGTCTAGAGAGGTGAACATGATTGTGCCTTCTGTTATTCTTCTTGCTGAATATTGGACTTTCAGAAATACTCGGGGAAATTTGGACAGCACCTACGATTAGCGTATGTCAACTGGTATGACTTGTTAGATTTGGTGAAAAGTACTGATGCTTATCTGATTATATGAATTAGAAACACACTCCGAACACTGCATTGACTAATGTTGATTGCATTTTTTTACAAGCCTATTACAAAAACTGGCAAAAGTCTCAAATATGAGCAGAACCTGACTACCTCACTGGCACACAATCGAACCCGAATAATCCATCGGTGTGTTGTGGCAATCTAAAATGAAATTACGCATGATCTGTTTGCTAGATCTATGCTTTTTACTCAAGGAAAAGCATTAGATTTTCTTGCTTACTGAAATGAAACTTGCACAATTTTCAGGTTGAATATCATGAAATTGCAGATGTAGCTGCAGTTAGTGCCGGAAATGATTACAGAGTGGGCAATCTGATTGCTGACGCTCTCAAGAAAGTGGGGAGGAAGGGCGTTGTGAGAGTTGAGAAAGGGACTTGCACCGATAACAGGCTGCAGATTGTAGAAGGAATGCAGTTTGATCAAGGGTATTTGTCCCCTTACCTTAGTCACTGATCAGAGAAGGATATTAGCAGAGTACGACAACTGCAAGGTGCCTTTCTTCGTTACTGTACCGGTTTTATCTTCTAAAATCTTCTGATGGGTAACTGAGTGTATATTAAGTTTTTGTATCACAGTTGCTTTTGGTTGACAAAAAAATTACACATCCAAAGGAGGTTTATAAAATATTGGAACAAGCAGTTAAAGAGGGATTTCCAATTCTGATAATGGCTGAGGGCATAGAACAGGCAGCTTTGGCTCCCACAATCAGAAACAAACTCAAGGGCTCTTTGAAGGCTGTTGCTATCGAGGCTCCTGCCTTCGGTGAACGTAAAGGTCATTGCTTAGGACGACATTGCCATCCTAACCAAAGGTAGTTGACGAAACATTCAGTGCTGTTACTTCTCAGCAATAACAACAACAACAAGAATAACACCTCCCAGTGTGGGTCCTACTTTCCGGGGATAGGGAGATCCAGATGTAGGCAGCTTTACCTGTACCGGCATCCTGCCCATAGAGACACTGATTGCAAGAGTGCTGTTACTTCTCGGTACCTTAGAAATCTAAGTAGCAGCATTTATTTTTCGAAAGTATTTAGCACTTGAGTGAGCTATGATTAAGTTGGATAAAAAGTTGGGAGATTTTCCTTGAACAAAACTATGTTTAACATCCAGCCAGGAAAGATGCGGAACATCGAGAGATTTATTATGCTGCACAAACTTCCGATTTCATCTCAGGTTCCCATGTCGGATACTTGGCATTTGAGGTTAGATATGAAACTTGACAGTTGACCCTTCATTTTAGACTAGAAAAAGAAGTTTCACAAAGTAGCTGAGCCTAATGCCTGTACCCCTCTCCCTTTGATGCACTCGGACCCTCCAATATGGGCATGACGAAGTCCAAATGACATTGCTGATGTATATATGCTTTGAAATATTTTTATTATTTGCATTATCGTGGTCAGTCTATTGGAATCAATCTCTCTGTAGGTAGTCATACCAGCAAAGGTAAGACCGTTTAGTTCTGGATCTCACCAGACTCTGTGCAAGCGGGACCCATACTGGGAGGTGGTGGTGGTTGTATTTTCTTGGTCAGTATTTTCAATGTACAGAGACGTAATTTTCCTAAATTTTACTGAATCTTATTACAATTTGAGTGCTCAAATTGGGTGTGTTCAGGCAAAGATATTAAATATTGCATGGGCTAATATCCAAAAGTGTGCTTGTCTGTCTCATGGCGGTGGCTCTGTGTGACTGTGTGTATAAATTCATTGCTTAGTAAAGCATATACATTCTGAAAATAAGAATGAGAGAGCAATTGCAGCTGTAGAAACCAGACTATAGATTTTCCAAAATAAACTGAAAATCAACTTGTCTTGAATGTACCTATATGTATTTTTTCCTCAATATTGTCTTTGAAACTAAGTTCTGACACACTATGTAGGAACTGTAATTAGAGATGATATGGGCGTTAGCCTAGAAAAGGTTGGAACAGAGGTATTAGGAACTGCAGTTAAGGTGGTGATAACGAAGGGGTCGACTTTAACCGATACGGATGGAAGCACAAGGCCGGCTGTTGAGAGGAGAGTTTCAGAAATCAAAGCATTGGCTGAGGTGCTGCATCTGATCTACTGCAGATACAGTAAAATTTTTTATTTTTTTAAAAGTTTTGATGCCAGTGCCAGTTCTGAGCCCTCTGAAATTCAAAAAGCTGTCCCTTATTCGTGCAGAATGTTGGAGAGAACTTCCAAAAGAAAATTCTGCATGAGAGAATAGCTAGGTTATCTGGGAGTATTGCTATTATTGAGGTAAAGCAGGTGGATTTATCATGATGCTTGAATTCATAATAGGAGGAAGATACTGAAAACTAGATTCCAGGATTATACAACTAACATTTTATCTGATGAATATATTGTAGGTGGGAGCACAAACACAAATGGAGTTAAAGGACAAACATCTAAGAATTTAAGATGCTGTGAATGCAACTAAGGTATTTTTGTTATTCAATTCCCGCTTTGCCTTTTTTGCTTCTCATTTCTTTTTTCTTTTTTTTGGGGAGGGGGGTGTCGGGGCAGAAGGGGGAACAAAGATTCGGCTTGATGACTTCTGATTGTGAATATTGACTTCAATTATTTAAACTCTTGCCGCATTCATGAATACTGCACGCAGCTATTGAAGAAGGTGTTGTCGTTGGTGGTGGATGTTGTCTTTTGAGGCTGTCATTGAAGATTGACGAAGTCAAAAAGCAGTTAAATAATGAAGAACAAAAGGCATCACATTGTGATTGACAGCTTTTTAGTTGGAAAATTGCATCGACTAGTTTTAAGTGCTTGCACTCAAGTGTTTTAGCTTATTGACATTGTCTTGCCTTTTTGGGTTACCTTAGTTTCATTTCTTCTGACACACAGTTTAATATTGGTGGTTTCCTTTCACTTGCCTAGACCGGTTTAAAATACTATGCTGCAAATTTGTAAAACTAGAAAGGCACATTTGCCCCTTTTATTCAAGGATGCTTTGAATTCCTGAGTCTTGAGCATTTTGTGATGCTAGCATTCAGGTGACTATAATGCCCTTCAAGTTTGTTTGAGGGACTGGATATCTGTTTCATCTGCTTTATGCCCCCCTCCCCCCCCCCCCCCCCCCCAAAAAAAGGGAAAGGAAAAAGGGGGGAAAAAGAGAAAGTATACTGTCATGGTGGTTGCAAAAAGGCATGTATTGAAAACGACAAAACAATCAGTTAATGCCAGAGCAGTTATCAAAACATGGTGAGCAAAACACTGCAAAAAGACGCAAGGGGCGACAAGAGAAACAAACATACCAGGACTTATATAGACTTTTTGCGTATTAATCGGCCATTCTCTTCTTAGGTTTATTATATGAACATTCATCAATGCCATCTACTGAACATAAGAAGTGATTTCACAGATTGGAGCTGAGATCTTCAGACATGCATTGGCTTACCCAATTAGAAAGGTAGCAGAGAATGCAGACGTTAATGGCAGTGTGGTTGTCCAGAAGGTAGTCCATTAGCGTCAGTTTCTACTGTATGCTAATCTCTTACCAATTACCGTTGACTAAACTTTGGAAAATCTTCAGGTTCTTAGCAATGATGATTTGAAATATGGGTACAACGCTGCAAGAGACTGCTATGAAGATCTAATGGAAGCTGGGATTATGGATCCAACAAAGGTATTGGTGAAAAATTATTGCTGCTTTGGCTGAACAGGTTTCAGCTTTGTCAGATGCTTAGAGTCCCCCGAAAAATTTATAGTAAGAGAACTAACAGAAGTTTCACAAAACACCTAGACCTGTGTTACATGCTCAATTCTTAAACATCGGTAAGGCCAGGTCTGGGTGATACAGGTCCATAGCGGATGACCACAATTGAGAAGGAAAGTGTGATGTCTAAGCAATATAACTATAAAAGATTATTTACAATGTATAAACGACTTGTTCAAGCATCTTAGTCTCAGAAGACGGAGATGTTTCCTCAAAGTTACGTATTATGTGAAAAGTAGCGTTTACAGCATATCCCTTGCACATGGGAGCAGGTGGTCAGATGCTGTTTGGAGCATGCTGCTTCTGTTGCAAAGACATTTCCCACCTCCGATGCTGTGGCTGTTGACATTAGCAAAAAACAACCATTGCCTAGAAGGCCAATGTCTGGGTCAATGCCAATGCCAATGCCAGTGTCAGGTAATTTCATATGTAACGCACAAGTGACAGAACTGGCAAAACCTGCCATGCCCAACTAAAAACATACTAGACCAAGTGATAACAAAATTTGAACCCCACCTGAAAGCTGGTCTGAACTAGACCTAGCCCGGAATTCTTCACTTAAATAGTTCTGCAAGTGACCATCTCTCCTTTAGACAGTCTCAGTCGCCGATTAAAGTGATCGGAAATGCTGTTATGCAACCATGTTCTGTCGTTTATACAGGTGTAGGACCTCTTGGAGGATTTTAGCCAATCAACTCAAACAGGCTCTCTTGATGTGGTTTGCTGAGTAGTGAAAGATTTGGTTGTTCGACATGACATGAACTTGAAACAACAGGGTGACTCATAAAAAAAATTGGGACTCAGAGAGTTATAATCGGTTCTGATGATGATGATGACAGCGGTTTATGAGTTTCCTGTAGTTATCCTGTCATGTCATCTCAAGTAGCACCGCAGGCCAGGCGACCCTGCATGTGGTTGTTTTGTCATTGGAGTTGAGGGTTGAAGCACATATACATATTCTGCATCTTGTATAGAGGCATAGAAATTTTGCAATGCCTATTAAGCACAGATCAATAAACATATAAATGGAGTGTGCATAGCTACTAGTATCAATGCAGATTTATGCGCACTTAACAGATTGTATACAGACTCTCAAACTACAGCCAAAAGTTCAAGTCATGGTTGATTCTCTTTTAAGAATAGTTATTATTGATTATTTTTAATTATTGCTAATTATGAATATTCAAAACTTTATTATTTTGCGGGGTGTCCTGTCAAGTGTCAATAGGCATTGTAGATTTAGTTGCCTAAAAAACCTGATGCAATAAATTTAATCTCCACCTGAAAAAAAAGGCAATTTTTTTGTTGTACGCCTAAAATTTACCAATTTTGATTTTCTTATATATAATAAAGGAAAGTTTTACCCCTATATATAAATCAACGTAACCTAGATCCATAAATCCTCACACAGTCACACTTAACTCCTTAATTACCTTAAAAATTTACCACCTCATCGTCGTAAATTGCCCCCTAATCCTAATTAACAATGGCGAGAATCAGCAAGAAGAAGTGGATCATAGTCTTCACCCTAGCCATGATCATCATGGCCACCGCTGTTCTATCCGACAACGATGATGATCACCATGACCATGATCATGGCAGTGATGATGACGATGATTATCAGGGGAAAGTACATCATTACCATCATGACGTCAACGATCATGATGATAAACACAAGCAGGAGCATAATGGAGATGATCATGATGGTGATGATGATGGTGATTATCCTCCATGCAATGCTTCTTCTTCTTCTGCTTCATCCATATCCACTTCCATATATTTTCGATTTTCTCATCTTTTTTGGTTCATGTTCTTCGCTTGTGTGTCTACCAGTTTGACTCCAATATTTATAGTCAATAGAATATAGTTACGTTGTTGGTGTCCTTCAAGGTAAGAAGTCGTTATCATCAAATAAGGACAATATTAGCTTCAGTAGATTTCAAGCACTTAAAAATCATTTCAGGCCCTTGAAGATTTAACAGTTTACCTTTTCAAATTTTGCCAACATTTAAGGCAACGGTTACATTTCAAATTTGTGGCTGATCAATTAAATCACTAAGAATAATATTTTACAACTATTTTCTATGAAAAATAGGCAAGTAACAATCACATATAATTTTAGCCAAGTCAATCGATAATCTCTAAAATATACACATATAATCTTCCCAAGACAGCCCATTATTCCAAGATAATATCACCTCAAATTATATCAAGAATATCGCAAATTTAATTCATAAATCATTACAAATTTTCAAAGTAATTTTAGCATATCAAATGTTCACCTAAAATCATATCATATGGAAACAATAGTAATTCTAAAGTAAACCCAATTTTAATATTGGAACATCTTAAATTGAGTTGTATTAGTAATTCTTCTTGGAATAAACCCTAAAAAATAATACAATATATCGTAAGCCCGTGCCTTAATTACAATTATTAGATCACAATGTCGTACAACAGTTCAGAATTTTACACAATCTGTAAAAAAATGGGTTCATGCATTATTCCTCACGAAAAGTGGGTCCAAAGTGAAATATGCCAAAACAAAACATGCATGTGTACTACCGAAGGTACATGACACTTGACAACTGCTGGGCAGAGGATGTTGCTCACACTTTCTTTCTTGTTCATATATACATACAACAAACAATGATTCTCATAGAGGACAGCAAAATCTGTTTCATTTTGGATTTTTCGAGAACTGAAAATGAAACTGATTTGACCGATTTTAGTTTTGAGTTCGAGGTATCGGTATTAATTAATTAATTTTAGATATTGATGTTTTGTCAAGGCACACAAACCTGATCTTTCTTTATATTATTGAAAATAATCAAACGCACGTTGAAAAATGAAGACGCTTACAAATTATGAAAAAGCACAGAAAAAAAAGTAAAATGCTTCTTGTAAAAAGAATAAAAAAGCAAACTATTATGTCCATAACATTGTAAAGTCATGTACATCTACACCTATGGGTACATTCATAAAGCTCTCATGTTATTCATGACTCTAATTTTAGCATCACAATGATTACCAGATCTTCTTTTTTGATCAAATGATTACAAGATCTTCAATCCTCAAGATAAACTCCAATTCTCATTTCCAACCCCCCCCCCCCCAAAATGATTCTTGCACGTTATACACGTGAATCTCACAAATGGTAATCAAAATAACCTTTGCTTTTCAAGTCTAGCTTTACCCCATCGAACTTTTTTCTTGGACCCATCAAAAATTTGAGCTGTCTTTTTTTTTTTCACATTGAGAGGGGAAAAAAAAAAGAAGAATTTAAATGTCTTTTGCAAGACAACTTCCTATAAAATATGAAATATCAATGGCATTTGCAATCTTCCTTCAAGACCAATGGATTCCTCAAATGCCAGCCTTCTGCGAAAAACAGAGGAGGAGCCAAATCAACTTCAACTCAAGTTGAGTCTCCCAAATCCTCTACCAAATCAACTCAAGTTGACTCTTCCGAAGGAGATATGGTTCAATTGCTACCCAATGTATCTATACCAAGGTTTTTGGTGCATAAATCTTGAGCCAACCATTGCCTTTCAAACCCACTTCCAAGCTCAACCCACTGATATCTTCATCACTAGCCTTAGAAAAACCGGCACAACTTGGCTCAAAGCCCTCATCTTCTCCATTTTCGACCGAGCCATTCACCCACTTTCCGAGAGCCCTTTACTTAGTCATAACCCCCATGAGCTCGTCCCTCAACTAGAGTCCAATGTCTATGCAAAATCTAGGTGCCCGGATCTAAAAAATGACATTTCTCCGAGGATTTTCGGCACCCATTTGCCATTTCTTTCGTTGCCTGATTCAATCAAGCAGTCAGACTGCAAGATCATATATCTTTGCAGGAACCCACTTGACACATTCATATCTTCATGGCTGTTTTATCTAAACTATGATGAGAACAAGACTGTGAAGCCAGAAATGATGGAAGGGTACTTGGAGAAATTTATTGAGGGAAAATTCCCGTCTGGTCCCTTCGGGGATCATGTCTTGGGGTACTGGAGCCAGAGGATGGCACAGCCTGGGAAGGTGTTTTTTGTCAAGTATGAGGATCTCAAAGCGGATCCTAAGGGTCAGTTCAAACTTTTGGCAGAGTTCGTTGGGCGCCCGTTTTCGAAGGAGGAAGAACAGTTAGGGGTGGTGGATGGCATTGTAGAGTTGTGCAGCATTCAGAAGCTCAAAGAGGTGGAAGCTAATAAGAGCGGTAGGGTTTATCGTCAAATTCAGAACAAGTGGTTCTTTAGGAGAGGCGAGGTTGGAGATTGGGCTAATCATTTGGCTCCGGCTATGGCTCAGAGGCTTGAGAAGATCATAGAAGAAAAGCTTGTTGGCTCTGGTTTGACATTCAAGTGAAATACCCCCTTCTTATTGTGTTGGTCCTCTAGGCTACACAACGCCGTGTAAAATTTAAGCATACCTAAGTAGCTGCTCATCAAAGTAGAAATTACGACTCCACTAGCTTGGATCTTAGTAAGACTTGGCAAATAAATCATTCAATTCGATCTAATTAAGTTTCAAACAAGGAGCTCGGCAATATTTTTCAACTATTAGGGATCTAATAAACATCGGCTCAAACTTCAAACAATTTCAAGTCTGAACCAGAATGTCTGATCTTATACAATGCGTCCATCGGATTTCAAGTTTGAACCAAAATAGTGTGATCTTATTCTCTGTGTATGTCGGATACTAACGTCACGTCGAATTTAATCCCAAACCATTTAGCTCATATATTATCGTGTGAGAGTTTAATGTACTCAATTGGCATCCAATGTCATTGAAGAAGTATGCTAAGAACTGTTTATGATGAAAATAAATTCACCATATTACGTCCCTAAAACCAGATGCTGAAAATTCAAAGGAACTCATAAAAGCTAAGGCAAAACAATGTGCGCAACTTTAGGAGAAAAGCAGTGTACAAAATGACTAGCATGCCTCAAATACAGGTGAAAGTGAGAACTGGGTCAAAGAAGACAACTTTTTGTCGCTTGCTTGACTGTTGACATAAAAGTTTCGTACCCAGGTTGATCGAGCCATCACACATGAAAGGGAATCAATCAGCTGCTCAAATTAGATCTTGGTAAAACAGCGAAGGCAGTGAACGACCCTGTGCGGCACTCACAGATTCTACAACTTAGATGTCATCCCCCCAACCAGATGATGCCCACCGGATCTCACAGATCAATGACACGGGAGAGCTTCTGGATTCTGTTGAGCAAGAAATCTCCTTGCTTGATTGTTGCTTGGTAGAGCGCATTCTTCGCATCTGGCCTGTTCGTCTCCAGGACACCAGCAACCTTGTCGATTTTACAGTGAAGCTTTCCAGCAGCTATGAAAAGAGACAACTCCCTGGCCAAAAATATAAACAGTTGTTAAGATTGACCCTATGGGCCACAAGATAATCAAATCTGAAAAGCAGATGGAAAATCATAGGATTTAAGAAAAAATTACTTCCAACAAGCCTGAAAGATGCTATGAACTTCCAAGAAAACAGAATCATCGATGAAGTAAGAGGACTCTCCATCAAAAACCCAACCAAAACAAAAAACAAAAAGAAAGAAAAGAAAGGGGAAATAAGAGGACTTACAGGTCAATGAACTCCACAGTGACACCAAAGGCCTTTGCCATGGCCTCAATGGTAACACTCTTGTATGATTCTAGAAACTGGGAATAAACTACAGTCCTAACCTCCCTCATGTAGTACCGGAAGTGTCGATACAAATAACGGTTGAACTTTATCTGTTCCGTGAGACCAGCTGAGAAACATGCAGAGAAATTGGATCAACAAGTTGATTCATTCCAAACCCCCCCCCCCCGAAAAAAAAAAAACAAAAGGCCCAAAAAAGAGGAAAAAGAACAGGACAGGGAAGAAATATGCAGAGAATCAGAAAGCAAAACTAAAACAGAAAAAAAAATGTAACGAGGGCACAAACAAGTTAAAGATGATATCGAAAAAGGCATTCTACTGACCAAATGCTGAGAAAAATGACTTGTATTGACAATCATAGAGTGAATTCAGGAACTCTGACAAGTGAGGAATTTTCCCAATGACAGTCAATATCTCAGGAGCATCAACTACCTGCAATGTCCATGAACATCAACTGAAATTGGTACAATAAAATATTATGAGCTAAGAGAAATGCTAGAGACTAATGTCCACTTACCTTTTGTTTCAGTGAAACTCTATCGAGGGATATAACACTTGTAAGGACAGTGTAGAATATAAACGTGTCATAAGGAAACAACTCATAGGTTGTGAAGGTTGAGATAGAGTCCAAAAATAAACTAGCTGCCTTCTTGAAGTTTCGGGTTGCCATGCAATACAAGCCCTCATACACCTTCAAACGATTCTTTCTTTCCCAATCACCTCCTTCCTCAAACAGGCTGGGATCAGGGAACAGAAAATCAGACATAAGAACTCATCAGAAACATATCCAGCGTTGAAACAATGTCAAGTTCACATGGAACATCATGTCCAGATGCAACAACTTACTTTTTGGCTCTATCTATGCTTTTGGAGATTAGATCAAAGTCCATGTCAAAGAATCCAATCAGGAGAGTGTAGAAAACCAGATCCATTTTTTGACCAACAGCAACAGTTTTGCTTTCTGTTACCTTGAGTTGTTCCAATGCTTTTTCCTAATTTAAGAACAAATCAGTTTAGGGGAAATAATGGACGATAACAATAAGATCGCAATCTCATCCGATTTTTGCAATAAGACTAAGAAAAGCTCTAACTGCGATAAACTTACCTTGTCACCAATTCGTATGTAGAATAAAGATTTTGCCAAATGAGCTTCTCGGACTTCACTTTCACCCAAATTCTCTTCAGCATCAGCGATCCTACACAAACATACCAGGAGGGACTGATCAAATTAAAACATGTAATCATATTTTGAATGCAAACTGTAGGAAGCATCAGCACATCAAAGATTAGAGTGGATGAAATAAACTGGCGATATGCCAGCTAAACCACATGCTTTACCCAAACCAAAATGTTCCACCATTTAATCAATCTTCAAATGTTCAGCAATATAATCAACAAGAACAATGCCAGCAAAAAGTCATGCAGTCATTTCCCCAATGCACAGTCCAATTGAACAAGCACAATTTCGGAAAAGAAGTAACATCCTTAAGGTTACAGACGGTTCAAGTAAGCACATGAAACTGAGAGGAACTCCCCTTTACAAATTCCAGATAACAGCATTTGGATAAGTTCAAAACAGAATTCTAGGAGCAGTTCACTAGCGAAGATCACCAAATTTGATTGGCACGTCAACGATAACAGAATTTGCTGTTTTCGATATGATTATACCTAGCACATAATGCAAAGAAATCATTTTAAATTCTAGCTCAGCATAGCTCCACCCAGAGGTCCCAGACAACAGATCCCACCCGATTTCAGTAAAACATGCCTCCAAGAAAATAACGTTCTATCTCTTTGTTTTCTCTCAATCCTCTCACACCCAGAGAGTAAATGACATGTCACTAAGTAGAAACAGAAGCATCACAGTCACCAGAAACTGCTCCCAACCGTAGAGATGGTAGATATCTCCCAGGATTGTCCAAAAAAGTACCAAAACTTAATTAGATTTTTTGTTTCTTATTTCTTTGGGGAGGGGGGTTGGCCCCCATAATTTTTACTACTGAATTCACACAGTTGGGAAAAAATGAGCCAATATTCCTAAAATTGCATGGATATTTCTCCATAACTCTCCAGTAATACACCAAAACACAAAGGTTAGACAATCTTACGGAGCAAAAACCAAAAGTCTCAAGATTGCACAGATTAAAAGAAAAAAGAAAAATAACTGAATGGATCCTCAGATGTCTCTTCATCTCATCCTTTAGAGCTTTGTAAAGCTCCATTACAGGAATTGGAACGACATCTTAAATGCATCATTCATCATCGGACCATTTATTCATCCAGAAATTCAGAAGGATTGAACTTTGAAGTTTGTTTCCATAACTCCATCACCAGAAAATCAGAATTCAACAAAATCGTGCTTTTGAGGGAACCAGCACAGCTGAGCTAAGTACATATAGGAATAAAAAGCGAATAAATAAATAAATATTTCCCATCATTTTAGGCCTACTCTACAGACTATTTCCATGCTCTAAGTACCAAACTCCAGAATTACATACGGAATCTCACTTTGCAATTTTCCAACGCTATTGAAATTCAACACATAGAGTTCCCAATATTCATTTTCAGTATTAATTTTTGCAGCAAATTCCTTAATAGTTGCTTCCTTTTATGGGCTAACAATTCAAGAGTGTGTGCTTGGCGACTCCACAAGGTGCTTGCGTGCAACACAAATACATAAGAGCCCAAACCGCCAAATGTCATAAAAAATGAAGAATATGCAGACTAAATTACGAAGCTTCGGCAGGACAAATTCAGAAAAAGTGAAAAGAAGCGATAGGGAAGATAAAAAGACACTGGTGAAAGCAAAAACATGGTGTGGAAAAAGCATCAAGCAAACTGCAGAAGACAACTGGCTTGTGGAAGAGTGGGGTATGCATCAATGGAAAGCTCTACGAACATTATCGGTACAATGGCTCATAAAATGTGCCTTTCTTCAGATATGAAATTAAAACAGGGAACACAAGATATCAGTAATACTCGATAGTTGACACACTAGCTCATGTACAACAATGACTACTAGATGATTTGCCTGCTGATCCTGCCACCTAGCAATACTACCATAACTAAAATATTCTTTTCCCCTTACAAAATGATTGTTACATTGAATTTCAACCTATTATGCCTTTTGAAAACATTTTGTTCGTCAGAAAGACATACCGAAAGGGAGCATCCCAACTTTAGTTGGAAGAGGACTTCTATTTTCGAGGGCCCCAGGGGGAGGGGGAGATAAGTCTAAATTTGGGATTGAATATCCATGCAGTGAGCTCTAAGCCACAACCTGCTTTTCCTTTGGGTTAGCCTACCAGGACAATGTCATCTAGTTTGACCTAATTATCAATTTAGAACACAAACTCAAAATTACAGCGGAAATTGCTATCTAAGTGCCCGGTTCTCAAGTCGATGCCAAATGCTTTGTACTACAAATCTCCACATTCAATCAAGTCCCATGAAGACATCTAGTGAACAATCACAGTCCTTGCCCTCCAGATGTTTCGAACTCAAAGCAAGATTACAACAGAATCAAATGCATTCCTTTACTGCAAAGGCACTAAAGTCATCTCAATCTACTATTCAGAATCTTTGAGTGAAAACTGTCCCTAGAAAGCATCAGGTCTCATCCATTTTTGAAAGCCAAGAACCCTCATCAATAGGTTTCCCTAAATTAAGCACGCTTAGCTCAAATTTCTTTCTTAAGGAAGATAGACAAACAAATGGCAATGCCATTTATCTAGTAAGGTCACATACTTGGGAAAACGTGCAGAAATTCATATTACCGTACCGCCTGCAACCCTAACTTCTCAAATTTATAAGAATGTTAAGAAAACAACACGAATTAAATCAAATAAAGCTACATTTCAAGAAGAGACTCAACATAGACCAAGACCTGGGCCCTGGTTCTCTTTCTGGCTAGCTTGAAACAAGCCGGTTCCAAACACAGCAAAGAAGGAAGCGCTCGAAAGGGACCACACAAGAATGGCTCATAACTGGAAAAGATAAAAAGAATGTCTCCTAGCTGCGGCTCCCAACTGAGAATTTCCCAGAAAACCTCAACTACTTAACCAGCGAAAAAGTAAAAAATCACCCAGTAGTACCAATTTACAGTTTGACAATAGAGCTCACTTTTCATCAAGCTTCTTGAGCTCATCTTCGATGCTTTGCCGCATCGAATCCAAAAGAGACTGATCCAACTCCACAACTCCATTCGCAGCTAGGGTTTCATAAAGCGACACCATATCTATAACACAATCAAACCCATCAGAACCTAAAATTTCAAATTCAGTGCAGAAAAGCGAAACAACTAGGGTTTGGAATTTCGGATCGAACTTACAATCGGACTTGATGGTAGACAAAACCTCATCTTTGAGCCGAACCTTCTCGATGTCTGGAACATCGGGATGAGTAAGAAGGAAGAGCTTGTGAGCTAGTACAAGGTGTGCATTCTCCGATTCTTGCCCTTCCATGGCTGCTTTCCCTCTAACTTTCTCTCTCTACTAAATTCAAGGGTTACACTACTGAACAGTTTGCTTGCACAAGGAGAAACCGAGAAGTGCTCATTTTGATCTCGCATCTGAGGATTAATAGTACCTTCCTCGCAAGAGATGGACTTGGGCTTGTGTTTCCAATGGGCCCATGGAAGACTGCCGAAACACTTTCAGTTTGGGCCTACCCACTTTTTTAGAATTTTTGAATTTTGTTTTTCTTTTACTAACAAAATAATCAGTCTCTCTATAGACAGAGATGTCTGTAGAGACAAATTGTCTACATTTAGATCTCTACAGATCTTGCAAAAATAGAAGGTGTTATTGTCGTTGTTTATAGTGTTAAATGTGACACATATTCATTATAGATTCTCCGTGATACATGGAGTAAAAGTACACGGCTTCTAAGATGGGCTTAGTAAATAATGGCCAGTGGGATCAAAGTAACTGTAATTATAATGCTACATGGTGTCATAAGTATGTGCCCTCTCTCTCTTATTGCATGTTAGGGTTAGACCATAACACTTATATTTTTGAAAGTTTTTGCAAAGCCTATATAATACTCCTAAAAGTACCTATTTCTACAAGTCGCGTTAGCACCACATATTAAAAACTATCTACATAACAAATACATGTTAGAAAATATATATATATATATATATATATATATATATATATATATATATATATATATATATATATATATATATATATATATATATATATATATATATATATATATATATATATATATATATATACACGTGACAAATGTGAGTACACACTCTTAGGTGTAGGTGTATAATATATATTACCAAGTTTTTGCAACTAAAAATGCTATAACTATTGAAGAGGTTTGATGTTATTAATTGCAATATGTTACAAACTTTACATAATCAATGTTGTGGAAGCTATATTTCTATATGTTACATGAATGTATTATATATTTACGGTCACCAAATAACTCTAAAATTACATAGACAAGTAAATAATTTTGTCGACAACAAAACAATGACAATTAGTAGAACGAGGCTGGGAATTTGGGATGCACAATTCTCTTCCTTTTCTTATTTCTAACACTATGGACTCTGTCTCAATGTGAGTACATTTTAATAGGTAGTTTATTTTTACAGTCTTCTTGTTGTAAATTAATTCTCGATGCCATATATATATATATATAAAAGAGACTCGAATACTTGATTTACTAGTTATATTTAACCATATCCACAGCTTTTTTGGCGGGGGGAGGATAAATGTATTCACACGCGATGTTTGAGAAAATAATACTTCGATCTTTTTTTGTGAAAAGCAAACGTCATATCTCACCACTAGAATACCACAACTATATATCCACAATCGTTGATCTATTAGATATTGCTTAAAATTTTTGTGAGACAAGTGAGGCGAATAGAGAAAGTAATGACATGGTAGGATCAAATTTAAAGCAAAGGGAGGCAACAAGCACAAGCAAGGAGAGAGAGGATGAAATCGTGAAGATGGTGTCATTAATATATTTAGATGCATGCCCCAAGCCAGCCAACTGTGATTTGATGATGGGAGCCGGCTAGTGCTGGTTTTGATCAACCTAGCTGTGATACCAAAGACATCTGCCTCAAAACATGCCTTCCTCGTACTACCTAATTCATATTTTTCTCGAAGGATCATGTAGCTAGAAATGATATACTATTAGTTTTTGGTATTCAAAAGTAGCATTTTATATGTTTTAGTCAAAAAATATCATTTGAAAATTTTGTACTTGGAAATTATTTATATCCTTTTATGTCAATTTACATGAATCAGCTAATTCAACAGCTAAATTTACTAAATACATTTGTTTCAACTGCTCATGTAAACATCTATCCGTTAACAGCTAAAATTAAAAATGTTGTCCGCTACCTAAACAACTATCCGCTTATGAACCGCTATACCTAAACCGCTAATTTTGCTAAATAGAGCCTTAGTATTTAACAAGTTGATGCAGGTGATTGTGCCACATTGTAAGAAATCATATTTATCAATCCGTCCCAAAAAGAAATATCCCTTTTTTTTTTTTTAAGAGATGTCCAAATTAATGCCCACTTTGGAAGTTCTAATTTGTAAAACTTCCTAAACTATCTTTACTTTGGAATTCAAAAACAATTGTTGGGAGAAATAAAAATTAAAAGTACATTTTTGAATTCAAATTAATAAGGGCATTATGGAGGCATTACCTTCAAAACAGTTAGTTTAAATTAGTGTTTCTTAATGTATGTGAAAAGTCAAATGGGACATTCAATTTAGTACGGATAGAGTATTATTATGAAGAGATATCATAAAAATAGGTATTTTGGGAAAATGTAAAGGTTTTTTAATGATATATTTTAAGAACAGGTGTTTAGTAATTGCACTTTTGAGCCAAGTTGGATTTATTTAAAAAGTAAATATTTAACACAATAAAATTTCTTTTTTGATAATTGACATCAACACTTAACAATATAAATCGCATCTAAATTGGAAATAATGTACAGTCCAATGTTTAAAGAAGGTGTTACCTTGGATGATTTCACCATTGTAATCTAGTTTCGTTATGGGTCAAATTAGAGATAGTGTTATCATCATGTAAGGGATTATGCATTATATGAGGACGAAAAAGGGAGCGAAAGGGGTGGATGACTATGAAAATTGATTTGGAAGACGCTCACGATAGACTAAAGTTGGCTTTGGTAAAAATTTTGGGATGTGTATTTTAGTAAAAGCTGAGTCGAAAGCCATTTTGCCAAATTTCTGCACGCCTCGAATGTTAAGGCTTAAAAAGATGCAGGTACAACTAAACTCTTTGGTCATTGTTAGCATGTTACGTCGTAGTAGATCGTAGAATCCGGAACATAAATTCTCATCACACAGTAGAAGAAACTTATTGATCGAAACAGTTGGAAAGTCAATATCTCTCATTATTACAAGGAAACTAGGCAAATGACTGATAAATTAGTTAAAACATATCTGATAGAGGTTTTTTTGGGGATAAAAAATTAAGTGTTGCTTATTTTGTTACACTTCCAATGAAAACTTTCAATGTGCTATTTGCAGATAAGATAGGGATTGCTTGGCTTATAAACTCTGAGTAACTCCTACTGTTCTACACCGAAGAAACCAAAAAAAAAAAAAAAAATTAAAGATCTACATTAACCTCTTCAATCTGAATAGTGAATATTCTCCAACTCGAGTCTCGACTCAGCTCTCAAGTGACTCAAATTTTGAACTCGAACTGGAGTAATAATAGGTGGGCCCTAGCATCGTCATTGGGATCCGCACCCACAGACAATGTACTTGAACAAATCAAGAATACATGCTCACAAAAAAATAAAAATGAGAAAAAGAAAAAGAAAAAGAAAAAGAAAAAGAAAAAGAAAAATCAAGAGTGAACAACTATAAATTAGAGTGTGTACAGTTTAATCACATTGACACCCATTGAGGAGAAAGCCCACTCCATAAAGCGAGCACAGAGGATGCTCTCCTGTTGTGATGGGGCGAATAAGAAAGCCTCATCTTCCTTCCTCCTCCTCTGATTCTGATCTCAATCCTACTCTCTCCGGTAAATAATTCTCTTTATCTCCATCTCTTATCCCCAATTTACAATCTTTTTCTTGTCTGGTGTAGTGTTATTGTTCTTTAATATGCTTTCAATTTGTTTATTGGCAGTTTGACACTCAATTTTGGGGTCATTGGGGTTGTAAAAAGAAGTATGCTTTATGGCCCCCATTTGAGTGATTTTGTGCCACATTGTGATTTGCATGGTGGGTAAACTGACAACTTAAGTCTCATGAACTTTTCTCAAGTGGGTATTTGCATTTCTTAATTTAGAGTGGGAAATTCAGTGATTTGGTTATAGGTTAAACAATTTGCTTTTGTTTCTGCTCTGTGTGGTTGCTGGGTTACCTGCTTTGAGAATAAGCCTACCTGATGAGTTAAGAGAGCAAATTTGTCTATTTTCTTTTGTAGTTTTTGGATTTGTTTGCTCTCTTGTTTATGTTGCTTCAAGGTTGCCTTCTTCCTGCGTTTTCTGTCGAAGAGTCTGCTAATTGTTGTTTGTATGGTTCATAAGGGACGTTGATCCCCAAAAATGGAGCCTTTTTTTGATTATGACCGCCCTCCAAAAAAAAGGGAATTTGGCCAGGTATCTGGGGTGTGTTTGAAGCCCTTTCTGGTGCCGAATTATCCCATCAGGAGGGAAAAGAAAACTGAGGAAAATGTAACTCACTATTCCAACCAAAAGGGATGCTTGTCTCCCTTGATTGAAAATTTGCTAAGTGTTTGCTACTAGTAAGTTTGACAGTTTGGAAGTGTGGCACAAATAGCTATGACAGGAATATGAGACCAAAGGGGCATTGAAGATTGGATATCCTTTTATGCTTCATTCCCCCCCTCCTTTCCCCCCCTGTGGGGGTGGGCATTGTGCATTCTGTTAGTCTGAGCTTGTGACTTGATGCAGAATTTTGTATCATGAAGTCTTTAGCTTTACTAAATTTATAGTTTGCTTTTGATTGGGAGTAGTAAGGATATTGATTTAGTTTCTAGTTTATGCTTTTTAGTTGACTGTGTGACCTGAAAATTTGCTGTGTATTTGGGAATGGTCAGTTTGACGGTTTGGAAGTCTGGCACAAATAGCTACAGCAGGAATTTGAACCCAGATGAGTATCCAAGATTGGATTACCTTTTCATGTTTTGTGCGCGCCCCCCCCCCCCCCGCGAGGGTGGGGATTGAGCATTCTTTGGAGTGCCGGGTAGTTTGAACTTGTGACATTATGCAAATCTTGCATCATGAAATCTTTAGTTTGTATTAAATTCATAGTTAGATTTTGATTGGCAAGGATATTGATTTAGTTTCTAGTTTATTGTTTTAGTTGACTATGTGACCCAAAAAGCTTTATCGAGTCGTGGAGACTAGAGTGTGCTTGTCATTTCTGTTTATGGATTACATAATTACGTTGAACTACTTTTGATGTCTTCTGTTAAGCAGTAATAGGCATATAACACTCCATAAATCTACCTGACCACTAGTTTGGATCCCAGGGCATTGGTTTTGTTAAATGAAATCAAGAAATCTGTTTAATATGTATAATATGAGCACCTTTGTTAATCAGAGAGTTGCTAATATGCTTTGTTTTTGTGTTTCTGTATTGTTGTATAATTGTTGACAGTGATCTGTTGTGTTATTGATAGAAATTGCTTGGGACCTCATGTCCAAGCATCGCTCCTGTCACCTACATGTAGCTGCCTATGTTAAACATCGTGAAAAGAAAATAAGTCTAAGAGAAGCAAAGGAGATAAAGAAGAGATATAATCTCACATTACCTTGTTTTTTTCAAGCCTTTCCCCGACGTAAACGTTCAAAGCAGATGACTAACAAGGAGATCAGCACCCATGGGAAAAAAGAAAAGCTGGATACGGGTATATTTGAGCAATACATGGAGTAAGCTGAAAGTCCCATTAAACTGAGAATGGAACTCCTGTCTCTTCTCATTGCTATTTCTAGGCCTCTTAATTACTTTCTGAATTTTTCAGGAGCCTTTGGAAAAGTTTCTCAGAAGACAAGAAGACCCAATGTGCATATCTTGACAGTTTGTGGTTCTCTTTGTACCGTAAAGCTTCCAATAGGCCTAAAGTTCTGACTTGGATCAAACAAAAACGTATTTTGTCCAAAAAATATGTCTTTGTTCCAATTGTATGCTGGTCAGTATTGGTTATTTCCAGTTGAAATTTCCTGCTTTACTGTCTTGCCATGTAACATTTGCTTGTTCTCATCATTCATGTTAGTGTCCTGAAATTTGATATTGTTTAATTAGGAATCACTGGAGCCTTTTGATTTTTGTCCACCTCGGCGAGGGATTGAACTCTGAAAATGGAACACCATGCATGCTGCTTCTTGATTCACTTGAGGGAGCTGATCCAAGACGACTCGAGCCAGAAATAAGGAAGTATGGCTGTTAACCATCTCCCCCCCCCCCCCCAGCACACCCTTCTTTATAATTGCACTTTTAGCTCCAACATTAGCTTTTGGCATCAATTCAGAAAATGAATAATATTAATGTTGGTTACTCACTGTTGGTTTTGAACATAGGCAGATACTCAGAATTATCTGTTGGTTTTCTAATTTCCGTAGTACCCTATACTTCTGAAGTACCACACTTTTCAGCATGCTTTATTTGGGAATTTTCACACACTAAACTAACTTCTTTTTATAAGCGAGGTGAACATTTTTTCTTGTTTAACGAAACCCACGTCAGTAACTATGTTCTTAGCAAATGTAAATGCAGATAAATCTGTGATACTGGAATGCTGTTATGCTTTCGAATATCAGAATTTCATTCCTTGATTACTTTGTGTGCAGGTTTGTTGTTGATATCTACAGGGATGAGGGCAGAAAAGAAGACAAGAAAGCTGTTTCACAAATCCCTTTCTTGATTCCCAAGGTAATAGTTCTCATGCATGGGTTAACCCAGAAGGCCAGAACCAACTTCCCCCTTTCTGACTACCAATCTCTCTCCCCTCCTCCAACTTCCCAAAAGATAATCTAAAACCTGCGGGGGAGGGTTGTGATAATGCTGGAAGGAAATGAAAAGATACATTAGGGAGAAGAGGGGGCAACCATTGATCAGATCTATTTTTGCCTATTATTGTTAAAGATTGGGCATCCAGAGTTCATTTAGGAGTCGGAAGCATTAAAGGTGATCCAAAGACTTGGGATGAGGTTGATTGTTTAACTCTGGGATGCTGATTCCTGTGTTTTATTTAGCATAAATACAGAGATGAAATATAGTTTATTAGTTGCTTTTTTTCAATGTTGTTGGGAATGGATAGGACCAATAGGGCTCATTGGGAGTAAAATATTGCTAACTGAGAAGGAAGAATAAATGCTCATTTGTGTAGGTTTAGGTCTATTCAAAATTCTAAATTGCGTATTTTGTGTGGAATTTGCATGCAGTTCTTGCAAACTTCTAAATTGTGTATTTTGTGTGGGAGTTGCATGCAGTTCTTGCAGGACTTTGTTTTGTTGAACAAGACCCTCATCAGCTGGGCAATTGTTGCTACAACAGCTCAGCTTCTGTATTAGGATCTGTATCAATTTATACCCAAGAACAAATCTAATCTTCTTGTACCTCACGATTATGCCATTTTCAGGTGCCACAGCAGAGGGATGATACAGAATGTGGTAATTATGTTCTCTACTACATCAAATTATTCGTTGAGTCTGCTCCTGAGAAGTTTAGCATCTCCAAAGGCTATCCATACTTTGTATGTCAGCTTATCTCTTCTGTAGTTTCAATTCCTGCATTTTCGTAGTGCACTCCTTGTAATTTCATTAGATAGGCAAACAGGCCACTCGGCTTGGACTAGGGCCAGGCCTGCCTGATGGGATATTTGAGTGGGATCAGTCGATTAGTCTGGTGCAGCTTCTTGCAAGGTTATCAAGAAAAGGAAATCAGCACTGATATGACAAACTTCCGTTTGGTTGGAGTTCGATACCTAATTTCAATTCTAGTTTCTAGTTGTTTTTATGAGATGATGGGGTGTGGGTTAGTCTTGCTGGGCCTGAATTTCATGCGTCCATTTCTCGCTGACATTGAAGTGATTTTCGCACCACACTGCAGATGACACGCGACTGGTTTGATCCCAAGAGCGTGGAGCATTTCCGCATCAAGCTAGAGAAGAAACAGTCTAAGAAGATGCCCATGACAAAGTCATCCTCTATATCCCTACAAAAGCTGCGGAAAAAGGGCAGCGTAGTATCTCTGGATGATTAAACAGTAGGATCAACATGTTGCTAATGTGTTTTTTTGCTAATGTAGTGATGCTAGGGCAGAAGCATTTTGATGAATCTGTATTCTGTAAACATCTGCAGCTGCAGCTGTCATCGCTGGATTTTGTGCAGCTGCATCTTTTACTAGTTTGTACAGGAGACTTGGTGCAAATGCAAATATAAATTGTGAATGTAGTTTTAAAATCAAATTGTCATTGGGTGGTGGGCGTGGATTCACCCAGCGTCACGAGAAAATTATATTACATAAGCTCGAATCCCATGCAGCAATACACCACTCCGTAATTTGCAGTAAGCTTTAAGTGATGCTTGACTCATACTCAAGCAGACTGCCTTTTATTACCTCAACACTTGGTTTACACACAAGCCCCGTAGAATAAGTATATAAACCTGCACCCCTTGATTTAATTGGACGACTAATATTGAACCTCCACAATTCTTAATAGAAAGATCCTAAATATTTATAAGTTTAGAATGTCATAGAACGCTCTAAACAACGTGTATACTATTCTAATACAACCTAGAAAGTTCTACAGTACTCGAGAAGATCCTAGACACTCTAGAAGGTTCTAAAAGACCATAGCAGTTTGAAGGACAGTTACTTTCTAAAAGATTCAAGAACGTTAAAACCAAAGGGTTCTAGAAAATTCTAAAAAGGCCTCTGAACATCATAGAAGTCTTCGAAAACTTGATGTGGCCATATGGGACACTAGTTCCTGCTGAAGACCTGTTGACCTTGACAATCATTTGAACTACGCGTACAAGAGCATCCTTTTGCCATCTTTTCAGGTATGTGTGTTAAGAGTACCATGGAAAACTACCATGACAACACTCAACGCCACTGTGCTTGTTTTCTGAAGCAATTGGAACTGCACCCTGGCAAGGCGCTTTAATCACACAAAGCACCGATCTGAGTTGCATCTACAGATGTTCTCATCCAAGTGCCGACTGTAATGATCACATACAACAACTTTGAACTTCAAAAACACTTGCATTGACAACAATGATACTGAAGCAATGCAATACAAGAACGGCGATCAACTTCTCTACTGCCGCTCAGCAACTGACACTGTCACAACAAAGACTGAGGCAAGATCTACACGAAAAATTCCAGCTCTATTGTTTGTCAGTGTATGTGACTCTTCTACCATCACTTCCATTAATAGGGAAAAACACCTTCAGGAAGCTCCCAGTTATCAGCTTCAAGATCATATTCGTCCTCCTCCTTTGCTGCCCGCCCAGCAAGTTCCTCTGCATTTTCCTCCTCAAAAGTTCTGGGCGGAAAGCGCCTGCAGATTGAAGGATAATATGGGCATCAATGTCTCTTTCAATACCTTCTAAAATGGCGACCCTTAAATTTGTCCATTTCAAAAAAGGCAGGGCATCATCTCAAACTCAAAATCAGCTAGAAACCATACTAACAAAGCCCACAATCCTAATTTAAGAATACAGTTAACATGGAGTATGTCACCTAGAGTTAGGTGCCAAAGCCCAATACAGAACCGTATCTAAGTGTTAAGACTCCACTGTCTTCAAGGAAACACATCGGGTTTTAGGCTAATCTCTGCCCAGGATATGCAGGGTTCAAATGAAGAGATCATCAGCTACCAAAGGAATGATTGCATGTAGTACACAATTGAAGATATATACAAAGGTGTAGTACACAATTGAAGATATATATAAAGGAATAGCCCTTCTTGTCATGTACTCAAAGATGAGGAATCTAACACATACCAAGTCTAAAGAGATCACCCCAGAGCGTTTGAAGACTAACAACAGATATAAGTAAATAACCATTTAAACCAAAAAAAAAAACAATATGCAGTTCACGACTTGTGATTATGCTTAGATTTCCATAATATCAGGCAACAATATCAAAAGAATATTGCGTTCAAGCTAACCTAAAGGAGATGACAGGAGCTCCTCATGCAATTTTCAGACCAGCTTTTTAGCAGAAATTCCATGTAACCCACCTCAGGCCAAGATCCCTAATTTCCTTATTATTTCACCAAATTAAACATCAATACAATCTGAGTCCATCTTCTCATGCTACTCCTACGTCCTACGTCCTAAATTCTGAATCCCCTCACAAAAAAAAAAAAAAAGGGAAAAAAAAACCCACAACGTTTAAAATGAAAATCAGTACTTCCAACTTCTTTCCCCATCCAAACAGTAACCCCATTGAAATCAAGAAATCACCCCCCCAAAAAAAAAGGAAGAAATAAAAGCAAATAGAAGAACCCGAAATTAAGAAGGAAACCTCCTCCGATTACGCCTCATAGCCTCACGAGCCTTCCGCTTCTTCCTTTCTTGACGGCTCTCGAAGTATCTGCGCCTCCGAGACTCTTGAAAGACGCCCGCTTTCAGCACCGCTCTATTGAACCTGTTTATTATACTGTCTTCAGGCTCGTCTTCCTCCACCGCAATCTGCACATTGATAGCCTTCCCCATTGAAGTTATCGTCAACCCCCCCTTTCGGTTTGTTCTTGGGTTTTTCTGGGTGTAGAGAGAGATTGAGGGCGAAAAGAGAGGAAATCCCAGGTGGGTTTTGCTCTTATGGGGAGATTGACAATGGGTTTTGCTGGTGGGTGTTGAAGGTGAGAGAAAAGACAAAAGTGATGATGATAAAGCGGATATCGCCATGGGAATACCGTCTTTGTTGATTGAGCTTCTCTGGCTTAGGGAAAGAGCGAGAAATTGAGTTGAGTTGGGGGGGGGGGGGGGGAGTGTTGTTTAAAGGAGGGTGGGTATAGCAGTGCACCCGAACTTAATAAAAGAAAAAAGAAAAAGAAAAAGAGGGGCCTATCGTAGGGACACGTGTTGTAGTCTGAGTGGACCGGTAATTTCTGTCTAATTTTTGGGCCATGAAACAGTAGGAGGGCCAAGAAGTAACCAGAAAGTTCTGTTGTTCTTATCAGTTTACCTTGATCAAGTAACTTTTATTTCTACAACTTTCTATCATATCAGGATATAACTGTATGATATTCACTTGTTTATTATAGAGGATCTTTTCAATGGAGAATTTTTTCTATGTAATTATTTATATTAGTTGTTAATTATAAATTATCTGAATTAATTGTTTAGATTACTTATTTCTCAAAAAAATATTTATTAAAATTAGTTGTATCTAAAAAGTATATTTGATAGAATTTTATGTATATTTATTCTCTAATTTACTATTTAATTAAACGTGATTTTGAATTTATTGATCATTTTTTAACAACAATTAGGTTTATGTCATATATATAAATCACGTGAATTCATAAATCCTAATTTTCATATGCACAAAAAAACCCCCTAATTTTCCTACTTATTATGCATTATTTGTATTTATTTTTTTATCTTAATTTCTTTTCAGTTATTATCCATTTACATAATACCTGTATCTTATAGTCTCCTTGTGTTACTTATTAAACATGATTTTTCTTTTTCTTATGAATTAAAATTTACATTATTTTCATCGGAGTCATGAATTTTTTTTTTTAATAGTGGTTGTCGCTTACCAATAGTGGAATCAATTAAGATAATTGATTATTATCCTATAATCTCAATCTCCTATTAATCTAAATTAATATTTTAACTTAAATTATCTTATAAAATGAAAAACTAGCTAAATATAATTTACTCTATACATTATTTGCCAACTTAAATAAACTTATTCTACCTGTAATTAGAATGGCCAATATCCAGTAAATTTCAACAATATCCAATGTATGCAATTTTAGAAAATATATTTTTATAATGGTTGTAAAAGTATTGGTGAAGTAAAAAAATAAAACTGCCCATTTGAACAAATAATCAAAAACAAGTAACGTCTAAGTAACACAATTATGATGATATTATATAAGTTAGCCATATAATAAATTCTCTCCACGGTTATTGTAATAGATTCATAAGTTTTTTAATGTACATATGCACTTGTCCAAAATTTAAGGCATTTTGGCAATTTATTTAAAAGGTTGTTCAGAAAAAAGGCTATTTAATATAGCCTTTTCAAAGAGTTCTTTTAGTTAGAACAAGAGTTTGAAATAACTTTTTAGCAGACATTACAATTAATTATTTGATCACTCAAAATAATCAAAATCAATCCAAAGAGCTCTTTTATCTCCAAAAACTCTCAGAACCAAACACTGCCTTTGACTTTAGGTTTTCTTTTTTTCCCCCCCTAGATACTTATGGCATTAATCTTATATATTATATGTCAAAGGCAAAGTGATAGGCAATGTTTACGCGTTTAATAAATATAGAATTTTAGTTGAATATACAAAAAAATTGTGTTCAGATTTAAATTTTAAAATTATCATTAATTGATAAAATTAAAGTTATTAAACTATCATTTCCTGTAAATTTCTCACTCCTCTATCTAGAACATAATATGACTTCTCATATGCCCCAAATTTAATCTTGTCTCCATGATCTTCATTACCCTCATCTTGCACCCATCTTCTCCTCTACCTAGATAAGATTCAATCCTCTTTATCTTCACAACAAAAGGAGTTATCCGTCTTTCTCCTTTTGTTTTCTCTTGGTTCTATGCACTCATCTCTTTATTTCTCGATAGGATAAAAGTGTGAATTTGAAAAATTTTGATTGGAGTGTCAATAATAAATGAGATTCTTATGGATTCTCGAATTTAATGAGGATCATCCATCGCATAACTCCTGATAAAATATAATCTTCAATCTGTTTTTTTATTTATTTTTTTGGCTAAAACTAAAGAATCCTACCGGTAAGCTATCCTAGCAGAACCTTTTTTCGTTAAATTTTTTATTTAAAAAATCAATAGAAAAAGCTTTGGCGATAAAGCTGATAATTATCAGCTTATCACCCAAGACGACGTCGTTTGAACTTTCATTGTGGGCTGAACCCGAACCCAACACTGAATCCACGGCAAAACCCCTGCCAAGAACCAACCACCGCCTCTCTCCGCCCATCTGTCCCTCTACACCGTCCGCCCTCTCTCTTTCACACACACACACACACACACACGCCACTCACAAAAACATGGCTACGGCAGCGGTGGCGGAGGCGCGGAAGCTCCCGCGGCCAGGCCGCGGTGGCGTAGTAAACCACGGCCTAACGGAGGAAGAAGCCCGAGTAAAAGCCATAGCCGAAATTGTGTCTCAAATGGTGGAGCAATCAAGAAAGGGCGACACCGTCGACCTCAACGCTTTGAAGTCCGCCGCTTGCCGGAAGTACGGCCTCTCGAGGGCGCCTAAGCTGGTGGAAATGATCGCCGCCGTGCCGGAAACCGACCGGGCCGCCCTGCTCCCCAAGCTCCGGGCAAAGCCTGTTCGAACGGCTTCTGGGATCGCCGTCGTTGCTGTCATGTCGAAGCCTCACCGTTGCCCGCATATTGCTACTACTGGGAATATCTGTGTGTATTGCCCTGGTGGGCCGGATTCGGATTTTGAGTATAGTACGCAGTCCTATACCGGGTACGAACCCACCAGTATGAGGGCTATTCGAGCCAGGTAATCCGAATCATGTTTTGTCAATGATGATGGGGTATTTTAAATTCTTTGATTGATTGGTTGATTGTCTGTTTTGGTACTGAACTTGGGTCGAGGACTTCATTGATGGATTTTTGATGTTGAAGCTTTTTGGAGATTTGCATTGATTGTTTGGGGTAGTGAGCTAGTAGCTTGTTTGATTTGGGATTTGGTTAGTGTTTGTCTATTGGTAATAAGGTCAACTATTTGATCCCTGGCATTTGTGTTGTGACCTATGTATTTTTCCTGATTATTTTGTCAGTTTTAATTGTTTGAGAGAGTGGATTGTGATGATTTTGTGGGGATTTGAGATACTTCGTTGTTGGGCACGTTCCGACTTATATATTTATGTATTGAAGTTGGTTGAATCCTTATAAATATGGGTTTTTGTTGATTTGTTGAGGGCCATTCAAGCCAGGTAATTTTAAGTATTTTTTGTTACATGATGACGGGGCTTTTTAGGTGGTTTTATTGCCCGTGGTACTGAACTGCGGTTGAGGACTTCGTTGATGGATTGTTGATGATCAAGCTTTTGAAATTTGCATTGATTGTTTGGGGGTAGCAGTGTTTGAAAATTTGGGGAGTGCTGGGGGTTGTTGAGGGAGTTGATTCCTGGCATTTTTGTTGTGACCCATGTGTGGTAGTGTGGATTTGTTCTGATCATTTTGGCAGTTTGATTGTTTGAGAGAGTGGGATGTGATGAATTTTTGGGGACTTGGGGGATGTGGCTTTACTTAATTGTTGGGTGTCTTCTGATTTCTGGCATTTATGTAGTGAAGTTGGCTGATGGGTTTCTGTCAATCTTTTGGTGCTCTTACATTGTTTTGGGAGGTGGCCGTGTTAAATTTCTGGTTAATTTTTTGGATTTGGTGGCTGTTGATCGAGTCAGTTAGCTTTGTTTGAATTTTTTTGTTCAATGTGAACTTCCACATATCTGTTTCATTAATGTTACTGGCATGGCAGCTGCAATGGAACTGAACCTTTTGCTCTGCCACTTAGAAGCATTCCTAGTTATTTCATCTCTGTGGTTTCAGATATAACCCTTATGTCCAGGCAAGAAGCAGGATTGACCAGCTCAAGCGGTTGGGACATAGTGTTGATAAGGTTGAGTTCATTTTGATGGGTGGTACTTTCATGTCACTGCCAGCAGATTATCGTGATTATTTTATAAGGAACCTGCATGATGCCCTTTCTGGACACACATCTGCCAATGTTGAAGAAGCCATTGCATACTCTGAGCACAGTGCTGTAAAGTGCATCGGAATGACCATTGAAACGTGAGTTACCTTTTCAATTCAGTAGTTAGGACACATTATATTTTTCCTTAGCCAATGGGCATTCGCTTTTGATCCTTTCCAACTTTGTTTGACCTTTCTTTACTATTTGTTATTCAGTAGCTTGGTGATAACATAACAAATTTAATGTGTGTTTTGAGTTTGTTCTTGCATCAACTACAACCTGAATTTTCTATTTATCTTCCTTAATTCTTTGTCAGGAGACCAGACTATTGCCTAGGCCCTCATTTGCGGCAGATGCTATCGTATGGATGCACTCGACTGGAGATTGGAGTTCAAAGTACTTATGAGGATGTTGCTCGAGACACAAATAGAGGACATACAGTAGCTGCAGTAGCCGATTGTTTTTGCTTGGCAAAAGATGCTGGTTTCAAGGTAATGTTATTCATTATGCGATCTTTTGACAGTTGTTGCTGCTTTGCCGGTAACTTGATATCAATCGACAATCCGCTTAGCATTGTGATCTGGCATACTATGATGTTACTCTGGTGAGTTTGATCAGAAGTGTCCCCTAATGTTACTTAGATGGGAAATTATATACTTCATATGGCAACCAGCTATCCATCATATCTATGATACTCTGGTAGTCTAGTTTTACGTTTTGTCCTGTTTGTCACTAGTATGAGTCTTCGAAGGAGTTGACATTGAGCAGAACGTTTCAATATCGCAACACTTGCTGTGCTCTGAAGTGTCTGTTAAAGTCCAAAGATTTTATTTCTCCAAAGTCGTCTTCGTCTACATCTGCCAGCTGTATTCACACTGCTGTACTAATGTTTATGTTTACTTGTCAGGTAGTAGCTCATATGATGCCTGATCTTCCCAATGTCGGGGTTGAGAGAGATTTGGAGAGTTTCAAGGAGTTCTTTGAAAGTCCTTCGTTTAGAGCTGATGGACTTAAAATTTATCCCACCCTTGTGATCCGTGGAACTGGACTTTATGAGCTCTGGAAAACTGGCCGGTATCTTATTTCCTTTCATATTTTCAAGTTTCACAAGTTTAATAGTATTACTGGGGCTAGAAAAATCCCAAAAGCTCAGTGTTGGAAAGAAAATGTTTCAGTGCAAACATTTCATGTTTAGGCTAGGCTTGGGTTTGGTCGTCCTTGTGTGGCGACTTTATTCTGGTAGACTTGAAGCTTGGTGAATTTTTGTTGTTGATTTAAGTAAAAGACTTCGTGTACGTTTTGGTCGCCTTTCTAAGTTGTATATGTGTTGCTATAGAAGGAAATATTTATATTTTTTGATTTCTTTTTTTACATTTTCGTTTCTCAAAAATATCAATTTTTACATTTTCGTTTCTTAAAAATATTAAATGTTCCAAACCAAGAATGCATAGTTTCAGTATGCTGTGTTTTTGCATCGTGTGTTTTGAAATGCAAATATTTTGATGAGACGAAGACTCATAGGAGTCTTCCCCTTCTTCTGGAGGGGGTGCGTGAGTGGTTAAGATGGTTTGTTAATTACTCCTATCGCTGTGCTTGCTGCTGTTGCGGGCACATTGTTACTTATGTTTTTAGGGTAATTATTTACCCTTTTCTACATCTATGCAGGTATAGAAACTATCCACCTGAGCAACTTGTTGACATTGTGGCCCGAATATTGTCAATGGTGCCTCCTTGGACTCGTGTTTACCGAGTTCAGCGTGATATTCCTATGCCTCTGGTTACTTCTGGTGTTGAGAAAGGTAATCTTCGTGAATTGGCTTTATCTCGGATGGATGATCTAGGATTGAAGTGCCGTGATGTGCGAACACGAGAGGCTGGGATTCAGGTAAGTTTTTCAGGCTTGGTGTGGTGAGGGGCTGTATGGTATAGACCAGTAGACTACTGGTTGAATATTTATGCAAAATGAATGCCTTTGACATGTACAGGATATTCATAACAAGATAAAACCAGAAGAAGTAGAGCTTGTTCGTCGTGATTATACAGCAAATGAAGGTTGGGAAACTTTCCTCTCATACGAAGATACTTGCCAGGTATTCAATGCCCTGTTTGTGAATGTTGCACATACAATAAGTGGTTTAGGTGTGCTATTTTGTTGACAATTCAGAGGAACTAGAGCTATGCTATCACATTTACTGACAAATTAACCCTTTAAGTGGTCTGCTTTCAAAGTGATAAAGTTACCTGTTTGCTGCCAGAATGCAACGTATCTGTGTTGTGTGCCACCATACTGAAATATGTAATCCTGTGGATTTAAAATTCTAAAAAATTCAGCTATTATATTTTAGATCTGGAGCTTGTAATCCCGCGGAGCTTTTCCTGTGGGATAGGGGTTCTGGGAAAGGAAAAAAGGGGGGTGTCTTAGGGTCTGTGGACCTGAGTTTGCCTAATATTTTGTACTGTAGTATGTGCTGTTCCATACTGGCCTGTGTATCACACTTTGCACATCAAATTCTTTGTACTGTTCACAAGCTGTTAACCACAACTTTGATAGGAACAGATTCTTGTGTTGAATTTTTCAGATACCAATTTCTTTGTACATTTGGTGGGTCATGACTCATGAAACTATCTCATAGGTGTTCACTGCAGATGAATTCGTAGTTCTATAAACCTTCTCTTCTGTTTGAGTTTCCTAAACCTTTCTTGTCAATGCCCAGGATATCCTCGTGGGCCTTCTACGTCTAAGGAAATGTGGTCGGAATGTCACTTGCCCTGAGCTGATGGGCAAGTGTTCCATAGTCCGTGAACTTCATGTTTATGGAACTGCAGTCCCTGTTCATGGTCGGGAGGCAGACAAATTGCAACACCAGGTACATTGAAATTCTGCATGTTTAAATTACTTAGGGATTCGAAGAAAGTGGTACTTGAATTTCGAGATTTGGCAGAACTGGCCTAAACTTGAGTAATCAAGAACCTGATTTAACTCAGACCTGATTTAAGGCAACTCAAAATGATTTTGACCCCATACCTGAATCTTTCTGATCTTAACTGTTATTCTTCTGATCCATGGTTTTCGCTTTGTAGACAAAAATTCATGTACAAACCTAAATTTGCACTATAAATTATCTAATCTCAGTGTACTCCGACTCAGGTGACCCCTTTTTTTGGAGTCTTAAGAATGTCATGCTATTTCCGTTCAATCAGATTCTTGGATCTCTTGGTTTTTGTATTTGTTGAGCTGTGAAGACAGTTAATGTATTGTAACCCAAATTGGTTGTTCTTTTACTGATCTTTAGGGTTACGGTACACTACTAATGGAAGAGGCAGAGCGTATTGCTCGGAGGGAACATAGATCAACAAAAATAGCTGTGATATCAGGGGTTGGCACCCGCCATTACTACAGGAAATTGGGCTATGAACTTGAGGGACCTTATATGGTGAAATATCTCGACTGATTGGCATCCTCTTGCGAAGACAGTTTTTGTTGTACACCAGTAGCTTGGTGGGTAGAGTGAACTTAGCAGTCATTTGTATATTGCAAGTTTTGGCAGTATTTTCTTGGTTTCCATCTGTTTGTTATATTCTGCTGCTTGTACTCTGAAGAAATGGAATGAAAGCAAGAGCATCGTCTCAACTTTAACTCTGATTTATCACTTGTTCGTGTTAGCTTTAGTGTGACGTGCTGGAAACTGTTGTTCCTCCAAAGGCGACAAAGATATGACTTGTCATCTCATGATGTCAATTTTGAGATGAGTTATGGCTTGTCATCTCATCGACGGTTATAGGTTTAGTCGTATCCAGGGTTGGCAACAGCTTTGTATGGTGCGAGGCTGAGGCAGGCACCATTCTTCTCTCATTGGTTTCTGCAGTGTCTCATGGACTATTTATTTTGCCCGGGCTAAACTTGTCTGGTTAACCACAGGATATATAGAGGGAGGATCAAGTTAATACTCGCACTGGTTCCTACCTAGTCACCAGGATTGTAAATCACTTCAGTAAATTATGTTACAAGAGTACAGCTTATTTGCTAGACATAGTCTACCCTACAATTTCTGCACTGAGATCATCCTGCAGTGGTGAATACGGAAGAAGGTTTTTCTTCTGTTTTTTTTGGTTTTTTTTTTTTTTTGGGGGGGGGGGGGTGTTCAGAACGTACGTAGTCCTCGACATGTGAGAGATAACACTAGTTTCCCAATTATCATTCAACTAAGGGTTTATTTGGGATGTTTTGAATAGGGTTTCAGAGTGCTGCTGAACATCTATGTCATCTCGTTCAAAACTACAAAATTATGAGTATGCTATGAACTTTCACGCCTTATGATTGTTCCTGACAACAGGATGCAGTGTACAAAGAGCCTACCACATGATGTTTCTTGGGGCATGATGTGAAATTTAGAAATTATGAGTATGCTCGAACTTTCACTCCGTATGATTGTTCCTGACAACAGGATGCAGTGTACAAAGAACCTACCACATGATGTTTCTTGGGGCATGATGTGAAATTTAGAGGTTGATCGCCGTAAAAGTGGTCATGCAACCGAGGCAGAAAGCAAATCTGAGTCTGAACGGACTACTTCACAGTGGCATGACCAACCAAATGAATAATAGCTCGTCCATCAGGTGTAAAGCTCTCCAGGATTGTTGACCTCCAGGCTGGGAAACCACTCGAGGTGGTGATTGTCAATGAGCTCCCACAAGCACGGCAGGTTTTTTGCAAGGGAGGAGAAAAATGCTTGTGTAGCAAAACCATATATAGTGGAAATCAGCTGGAAAAAGTCTTCAATTGGATTAAAATCTGCCACCAATTCACCCAATCTGGCAAAGAAAGATAGTTATGCAATCAACACATGAGAAAACATTGGATGGCATTTTCCCATTGTAAACAGAATCATGTCCCCGTGAAGGAACATCATCTTACCATTATAAAATGGCCAATAACGAGCAATTTTAAGAAGAAGATTGTCCTTTCGGCGCTAGGTATCCCTGTAACAAGTTCAATTTTCTGAAATCTGAGGGCAGAAAGCATGTGGGACCCAAACGCTTTCCACGTCCGTAAGCACGACCTAGATTGTTGAATATGGAACAGTTTGCAATCACCACGGCTGAAACGAAGCATGATCAGATCCCATAGCATAACATAGGGTTCTGCTATTATTGAAACATCACGATACATGAAACGAGTGCACGTATAAATATGACGGGGTGTGAATGTGTGACTAAATTCTGTCAATTCATGATGCAAAGTGGTTATGAACTTATGATTTATATAAAGGTTGGCAGAGCAACAGCGAGCTAACTAATATCATATGAAGCAGTTTGCCCAAAAATTACATCTTTTACATAGCAAGCATCTGAAACTATCATCTGTTCTGGTGTTAGAAAGCCATTGTTTACCAAGCTTTGTGAACCAACCCTCAAAAGATGATTGCTCCATGAAATACAAAAACTTAAGATGATTAATGGTTAACTTAACTAATTCCTCCTATCACACAAAAGGATCCCGCATCACCACTAAAAGGGAATCAAAAATGTGATGTGAATGGTGACAAAACTCAAATGAACCAAATGCTATTAATCGCCAAGCTTTGTTGAAGCGTTAAACCATCATAGATAATTGCTCCAAGCAAATACAAAAGATTAAGGTGATTAAAGGTTGTCTTAACCAATTCCTCCTATCAAACAAAAGAATCTGCATCCACATGAAAAAGAAATCGAAAAGGTAATGTGATGAATGGTGACAAGACTCAACTGAACAAGCTTTTCAACTGACTCTCATAGGGCCTTGTATGCTGTTGTCATAAGCATAGAACAAATTCATTTGATGGTCATAAGCAGTAGCAACTAACCTGACGCACTCTAGGTCCACCTATGATCAGTTTATGAAGATCCAGACGTGTATGGCTTCACCCCTAGCAGACAAGGAGAACGAGAGGCAGAAGAAAACCGCTGTATAAAACCCTCTCTCCCCTGTTACCCTACTAGTGAATAGGTCGTGGAATAAACAAAAATTTTCAGTTAGACTCAGATCTTAACTCTTCTTTTTTCAAAAAATAAAATGAAATAAAATAAAATTTGTCATGATATGACGGTGGTCAGTGAATTCGAGTCAATTCAGTCTCAAGTGGTCAGGAAAGTTACCTAGCCATCTCAGGTAGAAAAGCAGCACTTGCATTTATAGTTTAGTTGTCATAAGCTTTGACAGGGTGCAATGTAAAGCCAAACATCAATGCAGTTTAAATAAGTAACTCATGTGATATCCCACCATGCTTTAGAGACAGAACAATCAAGTAGACTATACTAACGGAAGGTTTTTAAAATATTATAAATAGCGCTTTACCAACTACAAAGGCTTTGCTTTTCGTCCCTGTCTTGAAATTCGCCTAAGCACTTGGGTGCCTTTCCTCATTTCACTGGCATGGCAGGAACCAGAAAAAAAAATGTCAATCTTCTGCTTTAAATCATTTTTTAAAAAAAGATACATTGAGTTCCAATCAAAATCTTAAAAACCTCTTATGCAAATACACCAAAACATAGAAAAGCGGAAGGAGCATCAACGTCAGTATCGAGGCGGCCATATATATCACATTTGCTTCCTTCTGCACGGATGAAAAATCATAATGCCGTTCAAATATCAGAATGCTTTTCTGATGAATGATGAAAAATGAATTCAGACACAACTACAGAAGAATAGCTTGGTTCTTTGGCTTATTCAGCTAGCTCAAGTACCTAATTTCATTAGTAGTCATACTTAGTTCTATCTGCCCAATAAAATTGCATTATTTGGCAACAACATAACTATTATTTGTGCAATAGCTTTAGAAATCATTTGATCACATCAAGCCTGATCATAAGAGGGGGTCTTCCATGCTATGGCATTTTTCGATCAACCGAAATCTTCATACTGGGGGATTCAGAATAAAAACCTTACCTTTGCGCCTCTTGAAAATGGTTTTCTTTCCCCAGAGCATTTGTGGGCTTCACAGAATTGCTGCAGAAATAACTCTGGCAGGAAACATTCGCAAGATATACAATATCAAACAATAGTACAGTGCCAAATTTGTATCAAATTCTTCAGTGCTCCAATCTTATTGCAATATGACATCACAAAAGTTGCAATACTTCCCTATGCCCTTCCCTACTCCATCCACGCTTCCTCTTCCCAAATCCCAAGAGGACAGGGTTTTAAGAGAAGGAAAAAGAAAAGGGGAAGGGGTCAACACAGAAACAACAATTCAACTTAATTTAACACAACAGTACCATGAAGACGGCTTGCTGAAGGTCCCTGACTAACAGGAAAGCAGGCGTCTGCTAAACTCTGCACAGAAAGTCCAGGTGTCAGAATATGGGCAATCAATCGACAATCATGTCAATAATCTAACAAGCAACCTCACACAAATGGCGATTCCTTGCAGCTGCTGCAGGGTTGCACTTAGTTTTTGGTGATTTTGATCTCACAACATGATCACAGTGTAATGCACCGCATAAATCTGCCAAGCATTTGCCTTGACTCTGCAGCCAGAATGAAATGATGACTTTGTCTGGAAGTGATCAGAATAGATAACAAATAATACAAAATTACAAAACGCCAAGCTCCAGTCTTCTGTCAAAATGGTGATGCAATAAAATTTTTAAAGCTTAAGCACACATGTATTCCTCAATTGCATGAGATGACTCAAGCAGACAACCCATAGATTGGACCCGACTTGAAATACTATCAGGCAGAGAGGAAGTTAGAGGATATCACAGAGTGTAGTGCTCATATGAGTAGGTGAATTACTATCATTTATTAATCATGTAAAGTGAGCAAATAATATCAATTCCCTCCATCCCAAAGAATCTCAGCAGTGCTATCTGTCAGAATATGGATACTGAGTCGTGCACTCATCAAGACCGCATGCAAATTCTAATCCAAATATAAGGAACCGAAGAATCCAGCTTACAAAATCTAGGAGATTGTAATGTCTGCTGTCAAAATGCTTGTCAAGGAACTCTTCTGATAAGAAGCTTTTTTTACAATATCCGCATTGCCATTCATTCACATCCAATTGAACCTTATGCTTCTCCTGCTCTCCAAAAAGATCACTGTCTGGGTGGAGTTTACAAGTCCTTGGTATCTCATATCTTTCCCGCTCCACGAAAGGCGTCAAATACTGTCCACACATCATGTTTAAATAACCAGAATGCTCAATTCACAAGCAGATTTCATAAAATGGGAATACGATAGTCAGCTACTACCTTTTCGATGATTTCCCGGGCTGCCCTGCTTCTTTCCCTGGAACAGTGTACTTCGTGGTTGAACTCTTGTTCCTTATCTAAATCTCTGAACATCAAAGAAAAGACATGTTGAAAATTGAAATGAAACTCTTGTAAGCTCTGTGTCATGCTGTTTTCTTTCCATAAAACAGAGTACCATAGTACCATACAGATCACCTACTAATAAACCAAACATATAACCCTGAGGGAGGACCACCCCCCCCCCCCAAAAAAAAAAAAAGAGGCTAATTTCTGAGCTTCTGATGCAGGTTTCAAAGTTCTATTTTTTTGCTGCTGTTTCGAAGGGAAAGATATAGCTGCTTGTATAAAGCAAGGCAGCAACATTCTGTCAACGGTGACTGGAACTAGATAAAGAATAGTTAAATAGGTTATTTGATCGATCCGGCTAATTTCAATTATTCTTTTTTGCTAGCTTACGAATAACCCCCCTTCCCCCAACCAACCAGAACCGTCAAACAAAGAACGTAGATAGTTACCTAGCAGCAGCAGTTTCATTCAAACCCTGATGATGAAGAAAGAAGCATCATTAGATGTCCACACAAAGTAATTGAATTAAAGATATGGTGACATAAGAAGCACAAAACTTTCATGTAACCCTCCTCAATCCTCAGCCCCCACCAAAAAGCCAATAAAATAAAATAAAATAAAATGCAAAGGGATCCTATCAAACTGATACCCATATCAATTTCTAACCCTAACAATTCTTGCAGCGATAAAATTTTCATATTGCATGGCCAGACGGGTATGATTTTCAGCAATTATCACAACCCAATCCGCTAAAACAAGTTCTCGTTGTTGTCTTGCCCTAATTTCTTTTCCCCAACAAACAAATTATGCAATAAATTGAACTAACGACGAAACTTAGAATCAAAATCCGGGTGCTTTTCAAACAGTAGCTGACAAAATAATAACATATAAAACCTGATAGTTGGGATTGGGAGGTTGAGCTACGGAAACTCCAACTATTGCTGAGAGAATCAAGAAAGCGAGAAGCAAGTAGCGATCGCGACAAGTAGGTGACAACCTCACCATCGCCCTCTTTCTGGATCGGCAATGGTGAAATGAAATTCGACAGTGATTTGAACCAAGTTTAGATCTTCAAGTACACGATTATGGCGTGGAAATGGTGCATTAAGAAACACAGGTATATCATGTTTTCCCTTACACTGTGTTTGGATTGGGATCAGAGGAGGGGAAGGAGGGGAAGGAGGGTTTTCTTGTTTGGTAAAAAAAATGATTGGAAAAATGAGGAAAACCTTTCACCTTTATTAATTCCTAAAATTTAATTTTTATTTTCTCCTAAATTAGGGGTGAATAAAGGGGAGAAAATGTGATATAAAAATTATAATTATAATAATTTACAAATTATGATCATAATAGTTTGCAAGGTAAATATATTTTGTCTTTCACTTCTCTCATCTCTTCTTTTTTTTCTAATCCAAACATAACACATATGATTAACATTCATTCTCTTCAACTTCAAATCCAAACAGAATAAATACATTTTGCCTCCCCTCTCTTTCCTTTCCCTCCATTTTCCTCCCCTTCATTAATCTCTCATCCCCTCCTTTTCTAATATCCAAACAGAGTGTTAAATTTTCTTTGTTTTTGTCATTTTTCTTCTTTACGTTATGTTGGTACGAAAACTTTTTGTTGAAAAAAATAGATTTTAAGATACTGTCTGAAACTAAATTAGAATTCGGATCACGCTTATATTTTATGTATTTTTTGATAAATATTTCACGAGTTTTGAATGGCGTAAAATATAAATGTGTTATTATCTTATTTAACATTTGCGTTGTTTTGCAAGTGCAAAATGATTACATTGTGTATTGCACTGCAAAATATAAAAAGAAAAAAAATTTCTCGTTGGATTATCAACCTTGAATTTATTTTGGTAGACCAAAAACTAAAAATCTTGATATTCTAGATATTTTTACCTTTAGAATTTCACCCAATTTTTTCTCTATTTTGGAGGGTTTTGCATTTTAGTTTCTATGAGATTGTCTTCTTTTGCTAGGATTTTTATTATTCACTTATCCAAAAAAGTATCATAATGTGTAAATAAGCACAATAAATTTATCTTGTTAGTAAAACAGTTTCATTGACAAAAATAAAATTTGCCTCGAAGATTTGTCAATGACATATGACTTCTCGAGAAGAGCAACTTTTTTTAAAAAAAAAATTGAATCCACTTCTATTATTTTTGCCTCAAATTTTATTGACAAAAAAGGAATTCAGAGCAATCCCTTGCTTGCTTTGGTCGGGTTCATGAAACAAAGCCGGGTCGGGTTAACGAGAAAATCTCCGAGGTGAACTCCCTACCGAGTGCCGAGTCCCTGCCGGCCTCCCGAGTCTGTCTCGCTCTCTCTGTCTCGCTCTCTGAAATGGGGAAGAAGCAGAAGAAGCCGGGAAAAGGGAAGGAGAAAACAGAGCGGAAAACAGCGAAAGCAGAGGAGAAAAGAACTCGTCGTGAATCTAAGAAACTCTCCCCTGAAGATGACATCGACGCCATTTTGGTTCTCTCTCTCTCTCTTCCCCTCCCTTTAAAATCTGTATTATCTTCTCTACTGTAATTTTTACCGCATGGGTTGTTCGTATGTGGGTTATGACCAATGGGTTTTGGCGATTGACTCCAAAGATGGGGTCTTGCGAGGGTATATGATCCTGGGTGTTTCTATTTTCCGCTTTTGTTGGTCAAAATTTGGGAATTTTTGATGGGTTAGTGCTCAAGTTGAATGAGGTTTTGTCTGCACTTATCAGTAATTTTGAAATTGGGGTTTTTGGATTGTTTATGCTGAAGGGCATTGCCCATTTTCTTGGTAAATTTAACTGGCTAACTCAGGATATTTGTAATTGTTATGGGTAGTTGAGTATACAAAAAGAGGAAGCTAAGAAGAAGGAGGTTCATGTAGAGGACAATGTGCCTGCTCCATCGCCCCGGTCCAATTGCTCGGTGACTCTCTCTTTCTGAGCTTTCTTATAGCTAGAGGTGTAAACCAAGTAGTTTGGTTTGTGTTTTGGCAAGTTGCTAATGAATTATTCGACAACTGAGCTATTATTTTATGTTGGTGTAGTTGACTATAAATCCTCAGAAAGAGACCGAACTTATACTTTATGGTGGCGAATTCTACAATGGCAGCAAGGCAAGGCAGTTTTAATAATTGACAAATTCAATTTGTTGTATTTGCCACTTTTGAGTGATTTTTAGCTTGTGTGACGATCACAGACATATGTATATGGTGATCTATATCGATGTGATGTTGAAAAGCAAGAGTGGAAATTGGTGTCCAGCCCTAATAGCCCGCCACCACGTAGTGCGCACCAGGCAGTTGCTTGGAAGAACTACCTGTATATTTTTGGTACGGAGAAATCCTTTCACATGTACAATTCATTGTCCTATATTGAGATATGTTTCATTGACTAGCTGCCCTACATATTCTTGATATTGATATAGGTGGTGAATTCACATCCCCGAATCAGGAGAGGTTCCATCACTACAAGGTGAAACCTCATACTTCTGTTGTTATTTTCTGTCGCTGTTCGTAGACATTGATAAGCATAATCCACTTTGATTCTGCTTATACTTGCTGGTTCATACTACTTCATGGCATGCAACTCTGGAAAACTACTTCTGTTTTACTCTCTCACCCTCTCTCTCTCTCTCTCTCTATTTATTCATGTCTTTCTCTTAAGTGGTTGCATAACAGGATTTTTGGGTATTGGACCTGAAGACAAATCAGTGGGAGCAGCTAAATTTCAAAGGTGCTCCAAGCCCCCGTTCTGGTCATCGAATGGTAGGATCATCAGACATTTATTTTTGCTGTATTAGCCAGTGTTACATTCATGTGATACTGCGAATCTGATGACTGATGTTTGGTGATTAGCGAGTTGAATGGACATTGGTTTGGTCTGCAACATTTCTTCTTGTGTTCAGTTCCTGTGTAGGCTGTTTTATTTGAATATTTATTAAGTATATTTCAAGAGCTGAAGATATATCTGTCTGTAGCTTTCAAGATTTGTGTCATGAGTGTGTGGACTGGAAGGATTATGATGATGGGTTGAGCAGAAGTATAGGCCAATGCAACCATTTTCAATGTCTTGTGATTTTGAGCCTTCTGGTACACTGTTTGGGAATGGTCCCTCAAATTTTAGTCGGATCTAATAATGTATGTGACTTCGCCTCCATCTGCTGCAAGGCTTTCTTGATTTCTTACGTAGTCGATCGTTGTCAAGGTTCTTGATCAATTGTACATGTGTACTTAATATTCCACGCATCTTGTTTAAGTGCAACAAGAGCGCAATCCCATGAAACCGAAGGTCAAGAAAGAGAGTGTAATTTTAGAAACTGAGGTGTTCGCCTTTATCCTATAGATGGTCTGACTTTTTTTCTTATACTGCATGAGACATCGCCACTTTACCTTTTCATTTCTATGTCAAATGAACAGCTTTATGAATGACTCTGCCTACTTGTGGAAGATGTTAGTGGTCTGGCTTTGTAAGTTTTCCCTTTCTTGTGACTTCTTGCAGGTCCTGTACAAGCATAAGATTATCGTCTTTGGTGGATTCTATGACACTCTCAGAGAAGTAAGGTTGTTTTCTGTTCTTTCTTATGCATAAATTACTATACAAGATGCAAGTTATTCAAATGAATTATGAATTCCTCTGCTGCATCCTCACCTGACTAATACCAAATTCTGCTATCAGTAGAAGTGAGTGTCCCCCCCCCCCCCAAAAAAAGGGGCATGAGTAATGTTGAGGTAGTCTTCTAATTACCATGGGTGCTTGGAACTACGAGTGATCAACGTGAGTAATAAGATTACTAGCTACTGAGCATGTTGCTTACGGTGTGCGGTTGCGGACTTAGGCTTCTCTCTACCAAGTCCTGTTTGTGATTTGGTAACCTTTTGAGTTCCAGTAAAATTTTCAATATCAGGTGGCTCATGGCGAGATCCATGAGCACTTATCTTGACCACCTTCTTACAAAAATTTCAGGTACCTTAATGATTTACATGTATTTGATCTGGATCAATTCAAGGTGAATATTTCTCTACCTCATTCTTTTCCAGTTTTCCTCTTTCCTTCTGAGGTCTGGTCAAGGGGTTGCAGGTCACCCCTTATCTCAATTCCTAAGCGTCGATGGATGTTTTGAACTGCAGTGGCAAGAAATAAAGCCTAGGCCTGGATGCATGTGGCCCAGTCCAAGGAGTGGATTCCAGTTTGTTGTTTATCAAGATGAGGTTAGAATCTTGATTCTCAAGTTCCTGTCTGATTCCAAGGTTAACTTGCTCTGATATACGCATCGAGCCTTGTACTGCTGTATTGTGTTTGTTACATATAGGCTAGAAACCTGGCCTACATGGGTCTAGATCTATGGTACTTGGACTCTTCATTTTGCCCTATTGTATCTATGCCTGACAAGGATGCTTAGACAAGGTTACATTGCTCTAAAACTTCAGACTATGCTAAAACATATAGATTCATGGAAGTAACTGGATTTGACTCTTCTTTTTTCTTCTTTACCGCTTCTTTTACATTAAATATGCATTCTGGGCGATCTTTTTTATGAACTTCATTGCTATATTTTGCAGATATTTTTATATGGAGGTTATTTTAAAGAAGTTTCTTCTGATAAGAACAGCTCTTCTGAGAAGGGAATAGTCCACTCAGACATGTGGTCCTTGGACCCGAGGACTTGGGAATGGAACAAGGTTTGAATACATCAGAAACCTATTGCATGTGTCAATCAAGTTAAGAAATATGTACTTGGCTTGTGGCTCTGTCCTCAGCAGGGCCCACCTTCTTTGGTGTTTGCATAATATTATGTTCTGTCAACTTAGGTCACTGCATTGCATCCTAGTTATGTGTCTTGTCATGTCTAATATGGTCTTAACCGCAAGCTTTGCAACATTGGGGTTCTTGGTTGGTAATTGTATCTGTACATACCTATGTTTTTGTCTGCTTTCTGTGGCATAAGACTATCATTCTGATTAATGATTGTTTAAAGTTTAAAACCCATATGCATGTTTCATTCGTATTCGGATAGAGCATGAAAAGCAGGAGCACATTTGTGTGATGCAATTTTATTTTGGGTTGATGTCTTCAACATTTGTTTTGCTGGCTATGAAAATTTGAAAAGCAATTAAAAGAAGAGAACTCCACAGACGATTCATTCCCCCCCCCCCCCCAAAAGGGTCCTGAGTAGCAGATACCCAAAGTCAGATTGAATTATCTTTGGGCTAAAGGGTTGGAGATTTTAACTTGTCTTGTGAGATTTGAATTTAACTTGCCCATTTTGTAGCTCTGCTTCTCATCCTCGTAGGCTGTGCTTTCGTCCTTACTTGTGTAGTTCTTCTTTGGTATGAACCACAAATTCATTGCTCAATAGAGGCGGACCTGCAAAGTAGTTGAATTTTGTAGCTTGCTGGGTAATTTCTTTGAACGTCTTATCTGGGTCCTGTATTCCTAGGTTGTTCGCGTTGTTCGTTCCTTGTGACTCATTGTCCAACCCGGGAACATTGAATGTATTTGCTGGCCTGTGAGTGCAGCAAATAATATTAGCTCTTTAAAGCAAAATCAACAACTACTTTCCGCAAGACATATTTTCTGATCATTTAACTAGTAGAATAATGTTGGCGTGAGCACCTCATACATTTCGGCTAGAAAGTTTAGTTTCCAACTTTATGCACTCTACTCACAGAGTCATAGTGCATGTTTGCTTTATCTGTATCAGGTAAAGAAAAGTGGGATGCCTCCAGGACCTCGCGCTGGATTTTCTATGTGTCTACACAAGAAACGAGTTGTTCTTTTTGGAGGAGTGGTGGATATGGAAGTTGAAGGTGAGATTTGTTTATTCGACGTTTTCGGTTGGAGATGTTTACTTTCCTATTCCATTGGATTGGATATAGTGAAAACTTGGTCCAATTTATAACAGATTTCCCCCCTTCACTATACAGTGTAAAGTTGTTTCTTTGACCTATTTTCTACTTTGTTCTCTTAAACAGGTGATGTGATGATGAGTCTGTTTCTGGATGAGCTATATGGTTTTCAATTGGACAACCACCGCTGGTAATGCTTTTGCATTTTTACTGTTTGATTTTGCATTCTTTTTGGGTACATTTGGATTTTTTATGGAGAACTTGCTGCATTATAGTGTCAAGTAACAACTTAGGTTGTGTGAGCTTCAGTTTAATGCTTGCATTGCAAAATTGTTGTCTTTTGTTTGTGGGTATGTTTAGCACCTCTAATTAATCAAGTTACCATCCATGAAATGATGGGACTTCTGTCATCTTCATGCATGAATTTGAGTGACGGCATCTTTTTTCCTTCTAAAACTGCACCATGATGAATTTTATGGGACATTGGTTTTTCAAATTGATTTTTTTCGACTAGGATAATGGTTACTCATTTGTTTCTTGTTTGATAAAGGAAAATACAATTTGACGGTGTCTACGAGGTGGATAATAACTGCATTTGTCTTTGATTAGGTACCCATTGGAGCTTAGGAAGGAGAAATCTAGTAAAGCTAAGGTAATCTCATCTATAAGTTTGTTATGGACGTTGAAAAGGCTAGATTAATTTGCTACAGCAGCTGGTATGTTTGGGGCAGATACATATTTCTTTGAAACTGTCGAAAATATGACCGAGTTGGAAACCATTTTGGCTTGTTTGCCCTCATCATTCCAGAGTTCAAGCCACCAAGAAATTTTTTCTCTTGAGAGTCTTGCTTTTGGAGAGGTCTACGAATCCTACTTAACATAGCCTTACCATTACAAGTTTAAAGAGGTGTTAGTTGCTTGATTGGAAAAGCAATATATGAGTGACTGGTATGCAAACACTAGGATGTTGATGATCGTTACATGAGATGTTTGTTTTATGTCCTCTTATAATTTGATAATTATCAGCTGATGAATTCTTTCAATCTTCTTGAGCTCCTGATTGGGATTGGGATTCTGGACATAAGGTCAGACATTTATCTGAGTGTAAGATAACTGGACAATGTTAATGAATTGGGTTCTCACTGTCAAATTTACCCTAAAAAATGAGTTGGAAATTGGAATCTATAACTAGAGAACTCTAGTTCAGGTATTGATTATGGGAAGTGTGGGTTAGGAAGGCTTTAATGGTTATCAACGTTTTTAAGTTTTCTGGTTGGTCTGTCACTTTCAACCTCAAAGGGGGGAAAGTGCTGTGATTTATCGAAATTGCGTTGCTGTTTCGTTGGTGTAAGATGTATCACACCCAATTCACATGACATTACTTATGATGTAATTCTATGCCATCTTACTGGTTTTGCAGTTGAAAAAGATATCTGATCAGAAAAATAATGAGCTTACTTCATCAGATATGGACATCAGTGAGCCAAATAGTTCTGATGCAATTATGAATGACCAAGAAGTTGAAGCTGAATTGGAAGAGAGCATTGGTGAGATGTCATTGGGAACTGATGGTAATGCAAATGGTGGTAAGCTGGGCTCAAACACTGGTGGCAAATCACGTGAACCTGAGACTAACGGGGGGTCACGGGATGCTTTACCACAGGTTGTGAGCTCTTTGTAACGTCATATTGTCCCCTGCAGTTGCTTTGTAGTCAACCTTCTTTTTAAAGAAAAATTCTAATCTAGCTTGCTATTATCAGGTGGTGAAGCCTTGTGGACGTATCAATGCATGCATGGCTGTGGGAAGAGATACATTATATTTATATGGGGGCATGATGGAGATCAAAGATCGTGAAATTACACTTGATGATTTGTACATGCTCAATCTTAGCAAATTGGATGAATGGAAGTGCATAATACCGGTTGGTTTCGGTTCTCTTAATGCTGTGCGTTATATACACCCTATGTTTCTGCATTTGTAATTGGATGAGTGGAATTGCTATACCATCATACCTATTGGTTCCCCCTCCCCCCCCACAATGAAAAAGATGGCCGCCTCCCTTTCGTCGATAGTTGAATACTTCTTGTGACTTGCAAGCTAGTGAGATGATGGGCATCTCTTGACTTACAATGGTTTTAATGTCCCATGTCGTATTTTGTCCGTCTATCTGCTTACTTTGTGAAGGAAGATTTTGTAATAAGCATCTTGACTGGTACTGGTAGCTCATTACATAGAAGAAGAAATACAACTGCTCTTTTTACAGCAACTTTGAAGAAGTTCCTTTATTCAAAGTGGCCTTCTGATCGAATTGTTTTGCAATTTATATCTCGGATGATGTTCTGTTGAGGAGAAATTGGTTCATCTGGTTCATCTCTATTGCATGACCTTGACACAAAAATGAAATCTCCAAAAATATGAAATTCCGACAAAGTCTTTGACGAAGGGAATCCACCAAATCCCATTAATCGAATCACTTTTTCGAGAAATGCGGGTTGGAACTTACCTACAATTTCTTTCAAATTCATCAAAAACCGACACAGGTAGGTAGGTAGAGTATACCCTCTGGATCAGAATCAGAATTTCCATTCTTTTTACCTTTTGACTTTCAAGCTGTGGATTCTTCACTGAGTACTCTACCAAGTACCAACCTTTTGATCATGGGGGGCTGGTGTATCTTTTTAAATTCTATCTGTTTCTATCATTTCACTCAAGGTACAAATGGGCTCCCCCCTCTGCCCCCGCCTCCCCCCAACTGGTAATCTAAGTGGTTTCTGATTTCTGAGTCCCTGACATGTTCTCAGGCTTGATTTTTGATTCCTTTTTTCCCTTTTTGCCTCATCTTTTAACTGAACTACAGGCTTCTGAATCTGAATGGGTTGAAGCTTCAGAGGAAGAAGAGGAGGATGAAGAAGATGATGATGATAGTGAAGCGGGTGGTGAAAGTGGTAGTGATGAGACAGATGATGATGATGATGATGAGATGGAGGTGCCTCCCTGTTCTGGTTTCATTTTTGTTCTTTTGTTTTTTTTTGCATGGGCATAATACTAAATGTTTTCATCCTTAGAGGGTCTGGTATCTAGTAGAGCTGGCCGCTGGTCAGGTGGCTGGCAAGGCGAGGCTGGTGTTGTCAGCTCTACTTGTCCAGCAATGGGAGTCTAAATGAGGCATGATTTGGAAGCAAATCCATGAAACTGTTTGCGTTTTTCTCATTGGTTTGTTTTCGCTTTGTAAAGGTTAGCAACGGTGATGGAAAATCCTTGCAAGTTGGAGATGCTGTTGCTTTGATAAAAGGGGAAGGCAAGAGTGTTCGAAGGAAGGAGAAACGAGCGAGAGTAGAGCAAATTAGAGCTAGTCTTGGACTGTCTGATTCGATGAGGACTCCAATGGTACTTGCAGTTCTCTGAACCCTTAGTAAATGATACATATGCTTATTCCAAGCTTTTTTCGAAGGTCAATGGCTTTTAGTTCTGTTTCTTCTAACTACGATCACTTGTTATCTTTGTCTTTATGAAGCCTGGGGAATCCTTGAGGGATTTCTACAGACGTACTAGTATGTACTGGCAAATGGCTGCACATGAGCATACTCAACATACTGGCAAGGTGAGTCACTTTCTATCCGTATTTTTCCCTGCCTTTTCCTTGAGCCTATTCCTACTGTCTATAGGTTTTGTAAAACGTGGATTATGTATCTTGGGTTTATACTTTATAGTTCAATATTCAATACTTATCCCAAAAGAGCTTGTGCTGCTAGCCTCGGTGGTGAAACTGAATGCTGAATTACCTTATTGCTTGGACAATGCAGTAAATTGCTCACCGTGATCTCATTTTTTTTGGGGGGGGGGGGGGGGGGGGGGCACCTGAGTTTAAAAAAGCCCGTATGAGGCGCGCCTCGGCGTGAGGCTACCGGGTTAGCGCCTCGGAGGGGATGAGGTGCGCCTCAAGGATGTGAGATTATATCTTTCCCTTTTTTGTTCTTCTTCTTAGCCTTGGCTTTACCTTTTTTCTTCTTTTCCTTCCTTGGGGGTAAAAGGTGAGCTAAGCTTTTACCGTAAGTATGTGCATTGGGGAACTATGGTGATAAGATAACATATCTTAAGGTTATTTGCAGTGTTAGTAGCATATTGATGTCTAATCACATTTTTAATGCATTAATTTAACTTGTTTCTGCAAAATATGCTTTGTGAAATATGAAATACTTTAAAAAAATTTTACATAGAAGTGTGCCTTCGCCTCGTGCCTTGCGCCTCACGCTTCGGGACCCTATGCGCCTTGCGCTTTTTAAAACTCAGGGGGAACAGTGCTGGTGCCTGCTTTCGTCCTTGCTTGTTCTCGTCGTGTTGGCAGGTTAATGTGGCAATTTTGCCGCGCCGAATAGAAAAGAAGCAAAGATTCAGTCCCAAAATAAGACATCCTGATTTTGACGTGAACTTGAACTAACCAATGCAAATGTCGATTGCATTTTCTTAACTAGTCCTTCTGGACAATATCAATTGTGTGCACTATTATGACTTGAAAAGCCAGGCTTAAACCCTATCTAACTTGATCTTGTTCAAACCAAAGGTCTTATGAAACGCATTTGTAATGTTGCTCTCATCGATCTCACAGGAGCTTCGGAAAGATGGTTTTGATCTTGCAGAAGCACGATACAGGGAGCTCAAACCCCTTCTTGATGAGGTGGCACTCAACTTTCAGTTCTTAGAATATTGCTGAATTTAAGCACAATGTATCACACCATATATGCTCATTGTTGCTTGTTTCAATTCTTTCTATAGCTTGCCAAATTGGAGGAAGAACAGAAGGCAGAAGAGCAGGAAGCGGCTGAATCAAGCTCTAGGAGAGGAGCTAACAAGAAGAACCGCCAGTTGGCCTTACAAAGATGAGTTCCTAGCTTTGCTCATTTGAGCTTCCAATGTTATTCCCGGACGTAAATTTTGACTTGTTTGGGTTGCTCACCCCCTTAAGTTTTTGCTGGGTTTTCCATTGATGTAAAATTTGCTGAAAATTGATGTTGATATGGCGAGATTCAGAAAGGGTGTTGTTGCCACTGTTCCTATTAAATCTTCTCTCCTACTTTTTACTTCCTTAATTAAATGACCCAGAAATAGTCCAACCCACTAATTATTTAGGTGGGATATATTGTCTTCACCCTAAAAATAGGTTGCACTGCATATGTTTGACTATTCCCTCACCCTCCTTTTTCTGCCTTGTTCTTTTCCCATAATCCTCTTCTTAATTATGTTGCAAGCTGATTTCCCCACAAGGGGGAGATAAGAAAGCACTCACTCTGGTGGAGAGGAAAAACGAATAGGGGAAAGTCAAATGCTAAGTCATTGTGAAATAATTGTGTTGCCATTACGCACGAGAGATGTTCATGAATAGAATGCACATACAGTAGGAACACCTGAATCTAGGCAAATGACGGTTTGAAGCCATGATTTTTGCAGGAACTATTTGAATTAGAGCACTTCCTTCCCAACTTTAAGGAAGCAGATTTGTTTGTTTTATAGCAAGAATGCGAGATCAAAAAAACTTGTTTTAATCGAAGACCAAAGGGGGGAAAGCAACTAATTGCAGTATTCAAAATCAACACATCCCACAATTAAACACATAAAGGTACAGCAGTCTAAAATTATGCAAATCTGATGAATTCCAAAGCAATAGTAAGTTTTGTATGAGATCGTCTCACATAAGTTATATTGTAAGATAGATGTTTTTATGATGACTATTAATAACCAATTGAGGTGATTAATAGTTCATCTAGAGGGTAACTGTTATTATAATCGCACCTAAATGAACTATTATTCACCCTTAAGTTTAAAAGTCGCTCCTAAACATATATTTTTGGTCACCGTAAAATTTAAATAAAGTCATCCCTGAAAAAATCTATCGCACAATAAGAATCATATGAGGTGATCTCATCCAAGAATTTGTACCAAAGTGAAACTCCCAAAAAAACATGCAAAAGTTAATGAGCTCCTCTGATACTTTATCCCATTCCCATGTGATTCAAGCTAGAACACAATAAGTTAAGCAATGAGTATGGAGAAAATGGTGCAATGATGCTCACTCCACACTACTCAAAAGATGAGCCTTTAGCCTCTGCCTTGATTTTCTTTCCTCATATATAGCTTATTCTCCCAACACCAAACCCACTCTCTCTCCTCAAAAGAACTAAACACAGACTCAGAGTGCACTCTTACCCAAACAGATTAATAAATTAATCTTCACTGTTGCCCGTGCTACATTAAATTAAGTGATTATTACAGGTAGTTGCCTTCAAAACCATAACCCTATTTTTGGCAAACTTACATTGTTTTTAAAAATATATTATATTGTAATTTGGAAATGTCAAATGGGGTTCTGATTTACAAGTTATAAAATGTGAAAGCGTGCTTCAAAAAAAAAAAAATATTTGCTAGATTCTAACATGTTATTGTATGATGGATTATTTTCTGCAGTTGGTCCAGTGTCAAACTGTCAATCCTTCAACAAGTTTTTTCAAACAGAACACTGAATTTCATAATTGCAGGGACCTCTCTTTCCTTATTTATCGAATGCCAAAAAAAGGCACATATTTCATCTAAAGATATTTTACAAATTCTAATGAAATTTTAAAGTTTCATTTATTGTTAGATCACAAATTTGCTAGAAAAAATACTCTACCAAACATTTTAAAATTATGACAAAATTTTTCGAGCCAGAAGTCAATACTAAGAAGAGCATATTCTATACTTCTAGCTAATTAATTTCTTAAAAACTATTTTGAGAAATAAAATATAGAGGTGTGTCCTAGTTTAGATTTATTATTACTCTTCATTGAGCATAATTTTGGCAAAACTATTTTATGTCTGGAAAGTACTAGAATTATATAGTGTGCAAGGAAAAAATGTAAAAAATAAATAAAAATTACAGGATTTAATTAAGAGTCAACACATAACGATCTTTAAACAATTAACATAATATTTATAGACAAATTTGAACAAAATCTTAATAGGAAACCAAACATTAATATTTTTTTTGAGTGATGATACGTGTCTTAATGCAAGACACCATTAAGTGTCTTGCCTCGTCCTAAATTAGCGTATTTGATAATTTAAAATCATCAAATTCTAAACGATTACAATTTAATTCTAAATGTCTAAGCTTAAATATGCATAGGCTGTGCTGACAAAGTATTAAATGACCTCCCTAATCGGATCAACCATATCCAATGAGGACATATGACGCTCATATTTGAGAAATATAGTAAATTATGATAAAAAGATGATTTGATACCATTTATAAGTTGTAGTATACTTCTACTATTCCAGCATACCATTTTTTTCAAGTTAAAAACTTTGTAATCTGATTTTGAGGAAAAAATAAGACACTTAAAAAGTGTCTTGTAATAAGACATTTATCATTTCTTTTTTAAAAAAAAAATATTTCCCCTCTTAATTTAGTGTATTGATCAATTAATCAACTTGTTCATGAAATCCACTATTGTGTAATCCAAAACTGTCGTGACATAATAATGGCACTAAAATACAAAACCTAATGATGCAATGATGTGTTCGGACTTGGGTTGCCAATCCGTCCTTTAATCTTTCCGGACCCCAACATTGATATGCAAAGATAATCAAATCATTGTTTAAAACATGGCTTGCTCATATCATAATATGATTTTTAGTTTTAATTTAATTCCTCTAAAGGTGTTCCCCTCTATTCTCTATGCCTTTCTCTCAACCTAATCCTCTTCATATGTATATATAACATCACCTACTTTAAAACTTCCAATAGCTTTTTATGTAACGCATCACTCAAACACAAGAAAAAGAGAGGAAAAGATGGGGAGAGAAATATGGGTAGGAAGTGGGGTTTGTGCAAAAATGAGCACAAAGTGGCAAAAATGTGAGACAATCCTTAATAAGGCCGTCTCAAAGAGCAAACTCGGCAAGTATTTCAAGTTAGAAGCTAGAAAGAGCTCCTTTACTACAGAGCTCCGAGCAGCAACAGCTACTTTCTTGACGATGGTCTACATCATTACTGTCAATGCCACCGTCATTGCCGACTCCGGAGGCCCATGCTCGGCCTCCGGCTGCTCGGGTGGCGCTGCGCCGGATTGCGTCCTCAAGTTTGACCCGGGCTACGAGAGGTGCCTAGCCCAACTCAAGAGCGACCTCATTGTAGCCACAACCTTGTTGTCCTTTATTGGGTCAGTCGCAATGGGCCTGGTTGCTAATCTCCCTTTGGCATTGGCACCCGGTATGGGCCCAAATGCCTACTTAGCATATAATCTGGTGGGCTTTCATGGGACTGGGCCCATGTCCTACCAAACTGCCCTTGCAGTTGTGCTCGTAGAAGGGGTCGCCTTTCTTCTCATTGCGGTTTTTGGGCTTCGGGCCAAGCTAGCCCGGTTGATTCCGCCCCCAGTTCGGCTCGGTTGTGCCGCAGGGATTGGGCTCTTCATTGCCTTCACCGGTCTGCAGTCTCATCTTGGGTTGGGCCTAGTGGGCCCTGACCCATCCACATTGTTAACCGTCACAGCATGTTGAGTCACGGACCTGGCTTCGGACCAATGCATTGAAGGGAAGATGCAAAGCCCAACATTTTGGTTGGGCTTGGTGGGCCTCTTGATAATCGCATATGGCCTTATGAAGAATGTCAAAGGTAGCATGATATATGGCATACTTTTTGTTACATTTATATCATGGTTTAGGGGAACTAGGGTAACATATTTTCCATATACTCGAACTGGTGATGCAAGCTACAATTACTTTAAAAAAGTGGTGGATTTTCATATGATAAAATCCACCGTTGGGGCAATAAGCTTTACCCACTTCAATAGAATTGAAGTTTGGGTGGCTTTGGTGACCTTATTGTATGTAGATGTGTTAGCCACAACAGGCACATTGTACACTATGGCTGAAATCGGTGGCTTTATAGACGACAAAGGTAGTTTCGAGGGAGAATACAAGGCTTACATGGTTGATGCAAGCTCCACCATAGTCGGGTCCGCCCTTGGTGTCTCCCCCATTGCCACCTACGTCGAGTCATCAGCCGGAATCCGAGAAGGAGGCCGGACAGGACTAACAGCGGTAATTGTTGGGATTTACTTTCTTGCATCATTATTTTTCACCCCTCTAATGACCAGTGTACCACCATGGGCTATAGGGCCAGCACTAGTAATAGTTGGGGTGTTAATGATGAAAGTGGTAAAAGATATTAACTGGGGTAACATGAAGGATGCAATGCCAGCTTTTATTACGATCATCCTTATGCCATTGACTTACTCCATATCAAATGGGATTATTGGAGGGATAGGATTCTACATTGCACTTCGCTTGTATGATTATGCTTTAAGGGCAATTAATTGGCTCATCAAGATGAGGAGGGCAGTTGCTAGAGAAGAAAATCAAGTGTCAGCAGCTATCGGATCCGATCCAATGGTTGAAATGACTTGATATTTTTGTCATTATGATGTAACTAAGCATGATGATTATGTATGTGTGTTTAGCTTAAGTATTGAGCAAATGTATGCACAATGTGCCATGAGAGTCTGGGACTGATGTGGGGAGGAAAAGCAGGGACTAGGGACAGATGCAACCACCTTTCAAGGCTTCTTGTGCATATGAAGTCTCAGCAGAAGTTTAGTTTGTACTGAAATGCATTTTGGATTTTGGTTAAACTCTTTGAATTATAATGAAGTCATTTTGGTTAAATCCCTTTCATATATATATAAAAAAAGAAAAATCGGCTGACATGCTGCAACATGAAACTATTTGCGCTTAAACACGTGGACAATTTTTATGCAAGTTCAATATAATATTTCGAAAAAAGCGAATCACAAAATATTTACCATCGAACATTAAGACAATGTTGTGAGCTCATGGAAACTGGGAAACCTCAAACCCGAGCTATCAACATTTCCATGTTCAGATGATCTGCATAACCAAGCAGTGAATTGCATTTCAATACTGCAATCTGCTACCTGAACAGTTAAGGATCGTAATACAGGTAACAGTGTCGATTAACATACTCCATTCGCCCATAGAACTACAGCTACTACAACAGACCACTTAGGTAACCATTGTCTAGCACAACACTGGACCTTACATACATATATCTAAGTGGAAGACTACTACATTTAGCTCAATATAACACTTCACATACAAGCACTACAACATACTACATACCAAGTTATAACACATTGTCTGAGTGGAAACTTCAGCCCTTTACATACCCATCAGTTGCTAACTTAACCTAATAATCTGAAAAAGTAGTGGTAGATTTTGGTTCATCAGGTTCCTGATATCTTTAGCTATGATGAACTGTGACTGCAAATATGCCCTCGTCTCTGTTTTCAAGAGTGAAAATACACTCGTCGCCCTGCTGAATGTCATTAGCCTTTCTAAATGCTGCCCACCCGCTTGCCAGAACCTTGAAGCCAAACCTCTGATGGTACAGAACAGGCCATTGTCTTCCAGCCTGATCATGAAGAATCACCATCTTCTTCTCCAATTTAGCAGCCCTGTATGCCCTTATGGGTAATGGCTCAGGCAACTCCTGCATAAACATAGTAGGCATTGGTTACTTTTAGTCAATTAATCAAATGTAAGATCAAGGAAAAAGATAAAAAAGAAGCTTGCATTACGAGATTATCTGCTGCTTTTTTTAGTTTCCTCCTTTTTTTTGGGTTTTTTTTGGGGGGGGGGGTGGAAGGTTGCTATGATGGCAGATGCAACAGGATTTTGAAGATAAACTTGATAAAAATACGAAAAAAAGGATTCTGAAGTTCGACACAAGGGCAATATGGAGCGATTTGAATCCAAGTCCTTGATACCATGTACCAAACCTCAAAGACACTACCAACCAAAGACACTACTAACCACACTAATTGGCATCCACAAAGTATCTCTTCACGAAGGAACGTAAGAAAGATTTGGGAGGGGGCGGCGGGGACACAAAAGTTTGTGCTGGAAACCATCACAAAAAGAACTTTAGATAAATATAACAGTCTGATGAGTTTTACATGGAGCTACCAGGAAGTCAGAGACCCTACCCCGTGATCCTCGGTATTCTAGGGATTGAAATCTAATTAGACTACGGCAATGTAACAAAATAGATAGCAGTATTCTTGTTCAGTCGTATACAAATCAGGAATCCATGATGCTGATAATTACAGAGCAGACTTTACTAAGGAACATAGAAATTTTCATTCTAGACTCTTTGAGTGCCTTGAGACCTAGCAGCAGTCTGATTAATGATTCCTTACCCAAAGTCAGAGCATGAATTAGGCACCACTTTAGCAGGATTCAGTAATTGTAACTTAAGCACAAAAATCAAATTGTAATACTGTAATATGAGGTTATGCTTAACGGTGTTATCAGAAGTTGGAACTTACAAGAAAAGATTCACTGTTTGCCTGTACCAAGCATGTGACATTGGCAACCAGTTTGGATGAGGAATCAAAGAGATCAATCGGTTCACATTTAACAATCACGCCTGGTTCAACATTACTGGATAAATTAGCATTCCCGCTCGGAATGGCCAGAGAAGTGTCAGCCACTACATCAATACCAAAATCTTCAATAATCTCTGTTGGTTCTTGCTTGACTACTCCTGTTCTTCCAGCTGAGAAGTAGAAGATCAAAGTTTAGAAACAATTGATGGCCAAAAACAGCGCCTGTTAGACATGGGAACCCAGCCATACCCATCTCGTAAGATTCAATCTCAGGCATGGGTCCAGGTAACATAGGTGTTGGAGTTGGAGTCAGAGTTGTGGCAGGGTTACCCAATTCCCTCCACCATCCATCCACCAATGGACCGGGATCTTCAAGCCCAAAAGCAACTGCTCTGTGATTCAGAATATTTGGTACTGCAGTCCAATCCCATGAACCTAGCGATCCAACTTCAACAACATTCAATTTATTTAGTAAATCAGAGTTTGAAGTAAAGAAAGGAAAACTAATCTAATAAATGCAATATGTACTCAAATCCCTATAGCTATAAGTATCTTTTGTATATCAATCTCATTATGTCCACTCCACTATACATGTTATGCAAACAATTTGCTAGCAAGAAAATATGTGGGCTTCCAAATGACTTGTAAATTTGGATAGGATGTAGAATTCCATTCTACAAGAACTACCATCACCACCACCACCTCCTCCTTAGTCTAACAACTCTAATATCCCAAATGCAAAAGTCAATTAGCTTTCAAATAACCCCATCTGACAAGGATCTTCGTCAAGAAAACTTGCTCCGCGAGCAAGAGCAATTCCCAACCTGATAATTATACACTGGGCTCTAGACTTGGAAAAATGGCCCGAAACCAATTGCCAGATTTGATTAACAACAGAGTCGACTGTACACCTGAAATAAAGTGAATTTAACCCGTCTCAGTTTACCTGGGAGCCAGAAATTTTCCTAACCAATGTTTAATATGGACAAGAATCCAACCTAAGTAGAACCTGAGTCGATCTTTTAGGACTTTTACAAAACCTACAATCAGTGTGACCTGAGCCTGATGCTAATGACCCCTTTGCGAGGTATATTACACTGCCCTGTCCCAACTTTTGGTATTCAGAGTAGTCTGAAATAAAGGATCAAGTGCAATATTCATAACATAGTTAATTGAACTGAAATGAAGAGTAAAAGATAACCACGAGCCGATCTCTGAATATAAGAAAAATTACAGGAGCCAGAGAACGACCTGGTGGGACCAAAAACTCAGATTTATGTGGCCTGTCAGCAGGTTTCTCTGTCATACTAGAGTTAGGAGGCACATCAGTGCTTAAATAACCACTAGGCAGTGAACTGGATTCCTTTTTCAGCAAGCACAATTCTTCATTTTCTGTCAGAGACCAAGATTATATGAAACAACCACCAAACAAAGCCCATTATCAGTTGAAATTAATCAAGCTTCATTTTGGGAAATCTCTCGAAGAAACATAGATACGAGGTCAAGGCACTGACCTGAGAATGTGTTGCCTTCAGCAACTTGGAATTTCTTCGTATCAACAGAGGCAGTTGGATTTTCAACCTCTTTAGGAGCTGCTTTTTCCTCAGGAATCTCAAAGATTGAAAGATCAAACAGATCCTCTTTATCACCCTTGGCAAAACCCATGTTTCTATCTAGCATAAAGCTCAGATCTTCCAGAAAATTCGTAGCAGATTCCCCATTCAGCCCCTGAGCAATGTTTTCATGACTTGGAGCTTTTCCTGCCATTGTAAAAGATGATTTTTCATTGTTTTCACTCTTATCCCTCTTCTGAACGACATCAGCATGTGGTCGAGAAACCCCACTAGCATTTGGATTCTTCTTTGCGGGTGGCTCCGCCACAAATTTGTCATACGGGTGATGTAAATCCAAAGCATCTCTGGCAATTTTCATTCTCTTGTTCTGATAGTTTTTCGTCGCAGAAGAGGCTAGTTTCTCACACCCACTTCTGCCAAAAATCTGGACAGCAAAATGTGATGTTCCCATAATGTAATGGAATACCACGAAATCACCCAACTCAATGTCATGATCCTTTACAAATTCAGACCACCCATTCTGGAAGGCATGACTGCCATTTTCATCTGATACCGCGACATTCCATTTTTGCCCATTAGAATTCTGAAGATACATTCTTTTACCACCATGAAAACTGAGCGTTTTGGAAAATTTAGGAGGCAGAAACTGCAAAACAGATCCACCACTACAATTCACAAACACATGGGCTATGGAAAAGCTTACTGAAATCTACAAGAGCAAGTCAACATCTTCACACAACATAGTCCACAACCCAAAACAATGTGCATACTTGACGCAAACAGAATAAGTTTGTCAACTCCAGTGATCCCAAAAAACAAAAGGAGTAAAATAACTCGATTTATCTTTGAAAGTTTAACTTGCATAGAAACATCAAAACCTAGACGTAAATGGATAAATGAAAACCAAAGAGAGCGGCCTAGAGACCATACCAGCACTTCAGAAAAACGCTTTCCGAACATCACTTTGAAGAATGACGAAACTTTTCGAGCTTCACCCAGCTTATGGATCAACAAACAGTTTCGGTTGCATTTAGCACATGCCTCCTCCTGGCCACCCATAGTTGATACTAGCAGGAGTAGGGACTTAGACCACTGTACAATACACATAATTAGAGAAACATGGATGAAACCCCCAAACCCATCCCTCCTTCTTTGGAGGGGTGAAAAGACTGAAAATAAACTCTCGAACCCACATAATTAGAGGGTGAGGGGAGCTATCTGGTTCTGCCACTGCCCAACAAATACAAATTCTTCACCCACTAAAGTCACAGCAAAAGAGAAGTGATAAATTAAGACAGAAACAAAATTACAAAGAGCCAGCACGATCTATACTTGTTTATGCACAGATCCCCACAGCAAAAAGCTTAATTCTTTGTTTTTGTAGAGAGGAAAGGAGGGAAATACCTTGGAGTTGGACTGAGAGAGATGAAGCAACACAATTGAGATTCATGCCAAAAAGGATGCAAGGAAAGGGCCAGCACTGCCAATGGCAGGTTTACTTTGTTTTTGTACTGTCAGAACTAAGAGCATTTCCAGCGGCGAGCCTATTTTTTGACTCACCACTGGACCTATAATCACCACCTCAATCCTGTCTTCAATTTTTTAGCTCATAATTCTTACTCTCTTTAATGAAAGGCTCACCACTTTGGCTCATAAAATAAAATAATACCAATAAACCCCACACTTAATAATATTTAATTAGTTTAGTTTTTTTATTTTGGTTAGCTATTTGGGTTTTTTTTTGGGGATAAATAATATGCACATAATAATTGCAAGAGTTCGAAAATAAATAAAAAAATGAGCATTGGTTAATATTTGACAAAAAAATTACAATAGTTGAACAATTTTTTTAAAAAATTATAAACTCTTTTTAAAATACCAAAAAAAAAAAGAAAAACCAATAGTTTTTTTAAAAAGAAAAACAAATAAAAATTAAAAAACAAAACCAACAGAAAAAAAGGAAAAACAAAAAAAGAAAAACCCCCAAAAAAAAACAAATAAGAATTTTAAAATACAAAAACAAAAGAAAAAGCAAAAAAAAAAAATAAAAATGGGCTGCGGGCTGGCTCGTGGGGGTGAGCCGCTCGTTGGGCCTCGGGGCGCGGGCTCCGTGCTGCAGGCCCCCGCACCCCCGGCTCACCCGCCACCTCAGACTTTCAGCCCGTGCGCTTAGCGTTGGACTTGCTCTTAGAACTTCAGAACGGAAATAGTGGGGAGTGGATGTTTTGTTGTTTTATCCCTGTGTCTCCATACCTCTTGACGGGAGTTTTTTTCCCCGTTTTTCCTTCTTTTTCATAGTGCATTATGTGCAGATTTAGGACATGTTTTTTTCGCCTTACTTTATCTAAACTTATTCTAAATTAAACTTATTTGAACTTATTATGAACTTTATTTACTGAACTTATTCTGAACTATTCCGAACTGAACTTATCTGAACTTATTCTGAAGTTATTTACTAAACTTATTATTCTGAACTTTCTAAACTGAATTTATCTGAACTTATCTGAACTTATTCTGAACTTTCTAAACTAAACTTATTCTGAACTAAACTTATCTGAACTTATTTTGTCTGAAAATTAGTCGAAGAGAACATGCCCTTATTTGTAAAATTTCAAAATGGGATTCAAAATTTATTCTATAGAGTAGAAATTTACTCATAAATTCTTACTTTCTAGCATGTGTAGATGTCACTTGAATGCAAATTGTGTAGATGTCGCTTAACCCACAAGCTCTAACATTTAATAATATATTATTTTTGGGGATTAGCCCCTCTCACACACTGCAAAAAATAAATTCTTACTTCCTTATTTGGTCTGTGGGAATTATAGTTGAAAATTAAATAGCAAATCTATGAAGAAATCATAAATACATGTATAATTTTATAATTTAATGATAACACAACCCTTTTCTATTATTCCCAATTTTGCTTTTCAATTAACACCTGACATGATAATTAATAATTTTGTGCAAAGTCAAATATCTTTCAAAAATTTTAATGTTTTTAAGTTATTCGAATTCTAATATCACAAATATGACTATTAGATTACCCGCATTTTCAATCTCACTTGTGAATTCATATATATTGCACATTACAAATAGCTAGTATAATAAAAGAAAAGTAATTATGTATATTTTTTAATTATTTGTAACAAAAACAGATCTTATACCATCAATATTTTGTTTTTAAAAAAATTAAAAATACAGAAAATAACCATGAAAGTTCAATAAATTATATTCATCATTTTGAAATGATGTTTGTCATTTGCCTTCATATTATACGCATAGCTTTCTTGAGGTGTTGGAGTCTTGATAGTTATAGTTACTAATGAGACCCACTGGGATCAATTCGGCCCAAATTCACTTTCTCCCCCCTCTCGATCTCTTCCCCACCCTTCCTCTTCCTCGTGTCTAACTTCCATTAGATAGTTACCTTATCAACTGTTTCTCCTCATTTTCAAGATAAAAGTCATTACTCCTTAACGACATTATTGTCATTTTACTTACCTTTCTAATTTCAACCCTTGAATTTTTCTCTCACAACCAATACTCATGTATTGCCCCAAAAAAAAAATTCAAGTGAAGTGGTTGATCATTTAATATATCAGTAATTCAGTACCATGTAATTT